>OX328123.1:137478658-137691158 GCA_946811695.1 Gonocerus acuteangulatus | reverse complement strand
AAGCCACAGTATAAAACATAGCAGTACGCAAAACAAAATTGCCCATCTCAATATTTTTTACATAGGCAAAAATGTTATGCCAAGAATAAAATATTGTAGATTTCTTGACTTTAAAGATTCTCATGTTAAAGGAAATATAATTTTACCCTCCAAAGGAGGAGTTTGATGTGAAAGACGCTCGCTAGGAATTGCTGCTGGTTCCGTTGAGTGGAGGGATATTACTTTGAAGAGGACTTAAGTAAAGTACCACTACAGCTATTACCTGAAAACAAGAGGCCACTTGTTCATCGACGAGAAAACTTGCCCACTTTCATCAACTCATAATATCCTTATCGGGAATAATGAAACATATTCTGGGAAACTAAAGGATTAAATAAATATTCTTAAGTCTCAAGGTTGGTAGATTTAAAGTTCCTATCCCATGTGATACTTGTTTATAAAAGTCCGACCCGCAGGGACTGCGTCATCTTAGCGCGTTTCTGATTTTGTCCCTAGTGCATTTGAAAACCTTGGAATAGAAAAAGTTAGACTATTTGTGATATCTCGTGAAGAATTTAAATACCTCCGGATGAAAAGCGAGATTTGCGTACTTCGATACAAGAGAAACTGCCACTAGCCAACTAGAAACGGAAATTACTCCATCCATCTTGTCAGACTTCGGCTTCGGATCAGGGGATTTTGGGCAAAAATACACTTGCAGGTGCACTTTTTCCATACGTAGCAAAATGAATGGAACCATTTTAAAAGCGACATTTCTAACGGTTTTCGAGAAACGTGCATACCGCTACGTGTAGTTTTCCTAGCTAAAAGTTGGTTTGGCTATTCAAAAAAGATTGATTCAGTTAAAATTGTTTTAGAAGTTTGACAATCTGCAAAACTGAGATATTTAAATTTTGGATACGTTTAAAAATAAGTAAGCATTACATAAAAATATTAGATTACCATATCTGAACAGTTTTGGGATTTTTGTAAATATTCTTAAATATGTGGAAAATCGTGGTGGAAGGAACCATCCAATTTCTTCAATTGCAAATAAAAATTCCCTATTTCCAAGTATCCTACATCAACGAGCTTATTATGTCTTAATCAGCATAATTACCAACGACCATAGACGGCTCCAGACAAACATTTTCTGGGGGAGCTAATATAGTGTGGGCTTATTGCTGTGTGTGTGTGTGTGTGGGGGGGGGGGGGGGGGGTAGAATCAAATTTCTATAACCAGGAACCTGGAAATCATTAAGGAGGTATTTGTTAAACATACATTAGTTAGAACTTATTACTATTAATTTGCCTAACGAAATTTATTTTTTTAACTTCATCGAAAAAGATTGTGAATTTTCATTTTGGGGGCTAAGCTCCCCCTTTAGCCGCCACTGCCAACGCCACAAGAACAACCAGTACTACTACAACAGCTTTGAGTCCATCCTTTCATGGGCGTATATAGAAAATAATTTCGGGGGGGGGGGGGGCTGAGACCATTACCGGGGCATGGAATACTAAAAATTTAGAGCTTGGAATAGTTTTAGACAACTAAAAAGCTATTACACGTAAAATAAAATATTTTTTATGAATTAAGTGATCTTATTTAATTTATTTTTAAGGATTTTACGACAAATTTTTACGATGAAATCAAAATTTCGGGGGTGGGCTGCAGCCCCTCAGCCCCCCCCCCTTGTATATGCCCATACATCCTTTACTAGAGTAGATGCAACCAATGTGCATCCCACGAGGGTTAGAGACAGCGTGGGGCATATAATTGAATTAAGTATTGCGAATTACGATTACATTATATTTGTAGTTCTTCAGGGGGCGAGGTTAGCTCCGTGGAGCACTGGACTCATATGTTGGAGTTCAAATCCCGAGCAAGCACTAAAGATTTTTTCTTCTAGTGGCTTCATTCATGGGTTGAATTCGGCCACCTTGACCGTCCCTAGGCCAATCCAGCCTTTAATTAATTTAGTAATGGGTACATTTGTGCTAAATCAGGCGGCCGGAGCATAGTACTGACCACACTATCTCCCTAGTGTGCCGTATGGTCTTGAATCAGATTCCTTTATAGTATCTGGCCCTCGTAGTCTGTTACGAGACTGAGTTTTTTTTTTTATAAATTTGTAGTTCATGAATAAGAATTACACCAAGAATAATAAGTCACTGATAATCTGAATTATAATTAAATTGTAATCCTTTAATGTAATTGAAGTACTAATTATGTAATACAAATATCAATTACCAAGAATTGTAGTAGAATTACAATTCTAATTCAATTATATGTATAATTATCACTAATTATGACAGGGAGTAATTAAAATATCATTCTTAACAAAAATTGTAATTGAATTACAATTATAATTTAAAATGGAGATGGAGATAGTTAGATTATAATTCAATTACAATTCAAATACTTTTTTCAATGAATGTAAGTGTTTTATTTATTTTTATTTTTTTTTTTTATTTTTTTTTTTTTTTATTTTTTGTACTTTGACTGATGGGACATAATTGTACTTCATATTTTCAACCGTTTCAATTACAATAAAAAATTATAATTCATAATTCAAATATCATTTGAATTACATTTTAATTCAAATTTACGCATCACAGGTTAGAGATAAATAAATGATTTATGCACTTCTATCGGGGTGTAATAGACTATTACAGCCGTGAATCGATCAGAAATGGTTTATCAAACATAGTCCGGAAATACCTGCACTTATCGCTTTTATTATTTATGAGTCAACACACACCACAAACAACTTTTTTCCCATCTTTTGTATATTTCTGTAAATCAATATTTTGTTTTGAATATTTTTTTACATACATACATGAATATGATATAAAACTAGTGGAAACCAAAAAAAACTATGCCTATGAGTCTGCGTGGTGTACGCACGCGCACGCACACACACACACACACACACACACACACACACACACACACATATATATATATATTTATATACACACAACATGATATTCTCGAATCGGGATTTCCGTATTGCGTCATGAGGATAACCTCATAAGGGGGATTCCTACCAAACGGAGGGAGGGAGGAAACGCAGTAAAAATAAAAATAGACAAATAAAAACTACATTATTATTAATAAAATAAATTAAATTTCGAATTCATACTGCAGTGCAAATTCAATTCTGAATCTTGTAAGAATTGTCTGCTTTGTCTGAACCTTCATGAATGAATCGGTTCAACCATTAGCCTAGCTATCTAATCAATAAGTTACGATACACCTCCCATAGATCATATTTCCTTCTGTACAATTTTTGAGCAGTTTTTATTGTCTCTTGGTCTTCATTTTTGCAAAATCTCGTATATAAGATTTTACCTGCCAACTAATTGAGTTATACGTATGTGTGTGTGTGTGTGTGTGTGTGTGTGTGTATATATATATATATATATATATATATATATATATCGTAGTGATATTTTCAATATAAATAGATTAAATGTAAATAATGAACCAAGAAATATCTTACTACTTCTTAGTAATATAAAATTCTGACTGAATATAAATTTCCTCAATCTGAAATCAAGAAGGCCGGGGAGATGGTCAGTTGTTTTCCTGAAGAGAAGAAGAAGAAATCCTTAGTTTTTATGCTAGGAGAGCATCCTAAAGTATTTGTACCAAAATAATTGTTTGAATTGAACATATATCAAGAGAATATTGAGAACCTTGGGAATATTGAGAATGGGAACTTGAGCTACGCCTGTGGATATAAGGTAATTTATGTTCATACTATAAATTTAATATTATTCTGTGGTAGTAAGATGTGTATCACTAACTACGTATATGTTTTTTAAAAAAATATCTTTCTAATTTTGTATAAGAACCCAACACGACCCGTTTAAATAATAAAATTAAATTTCAATTCATTATACGTCGATATATAAAAAAATTAAATTTATTGAAATTAATAAATATTTATTTTTATAACAATACATATATATATATATATATATATATATATATATATATATATATATATATATATATATATATACAGGGTGTCCCGTAAATGTCTAGTCATATTGTGAGGGGTGATAGAGGACACTTAGGGGAAGAAAAAATGTTCTATGACGATTTCCCGAATTCTCGCCCATAAGGGAGAAAACGTCGTTTTATTGTTTTTTCGAGACGAACGTACTTTTTAGAAGAATAATCGTTGTAGCTCCGTCCCAGGTGGTACTACTAAAAAGGGTGTGAAACCAATCGAAAGCTGAGTAAATTTACTATAAGACTAGTTAAGAGTAAACGTAAAAATGAATGAATGTAAGTATGTATATCTTACCAAAAGAAGGCAATTCTAAATTTCCTGACACTTTATTGATATTTCTTTCCAGCGTTACTCCTCAACGGGCAGGATCTGAGATTTCCGGGTTTTAGAAAAACTTCCTCATTTAACCAGCTTTCCATTCATGTATCACAATCCTGTGTTATTGAATTATTTGAACGATTTAAGAACAAAAGTTTTAAAAAAAACATGGCTCTGTGAAAAGAAAATTATATTTTTTTCTTCAATTTATTCAAAATGCTGAAGGGAAATATTTTTTTTATAGATGTTTACATGAATATTAAGTAAATATTTACTTAAAGGAATAAAAAAAAATGACTTCCACGGATATAAAAAAAAATCTTAAAACAGTAAATAAATAAAATACACATTTGTTTTGAAATTATTAATTCAGGTAACTAATACTGGGTCCAGGAGGCGGCCATTAAGGAACCCCAACCATACATTAACCTAAAAAATTACTATTTTTACCTATATCACGCATTTCAACACATTTTTACAGGACTATGTACATATTATTTATGAGGGATAGAATTTTTAATTACCACAACAAAAACGCATGGGCTCAGAATCCCAGTGAGTTTCACAAGCGTAGCCATCAGTATTAATTTAAGGTAAAGCATTTGTTTTCTAAATATAAGTACCTGTACAAATGTGTTCAAATGCGTGATCTAGGTAAAAATAATAATTTTTGAGGTTAATGTATGGTTGGGGTTCCTTAATGGCCGCCTCCTGGACCCAGTATTAGTTACCCGAATTAACAAATTCAAAATAAATGTGTATTTTATTTATTTACTGCTTTAGGATTTTTTTTTATATTCGTGGAAGTAATTTTTTTTATTGTTTTAAGTAAACATTTACTTAATATTTATGTAAACATTTATAAAAATAAATATTTCCCTTCAGCTTTTTGAATAAACTGAAGAAAAAAATATAATTTTCTTTTCACAGATCCATGTTTTTTTTAAAACTTTTGTAGTTAAACCGTTCAAATACTTCAATAACACAGGGTTGTGATACATGAATGGAAAGCTGGTTAAATGAGGAAGTTTTTCTGAAACCCGGAAATCTCAGATCCTGCCCATTGAGGAGTAACGCTGGAAAGAAATATCAATAAAATGTCAGGAAATTTAGAATTGCCTTCTTTTTGTAAGATATACATACTTACATTCATTCATTTTTACGTTTAATCCCAACTAGTCTTATAGTAAATTTACTCAGCTTTCGATTGGTTTCACTCCCTTTCTAGTAGTACCACCTGGGACGGAGCTACAACGATTATGTTTCTAAAAACCACGTTTGTCTCGATAAAGCAATAAAACGACGTTTTCTCCCTTATGGGCGAAAATTCGGGAAATCGTCATAGAACATTTTTTGTTCCCCTAAGGGTCCTCTATCACCCCTCTCAATATGACTAGACATTTACGGGACACCCTGTATATATATATATATATATATATATATATATATATATATATATATATATATATATATATATATTATATTTTGTAAGTATATTTTTAGTGAATCTGAAGTTGCTGTAGGGAGAAACTTATATTCAAAATAAATAAAATGGGCTGCCCAATTAAATTGGGTTGCTAGATACACAGCGTGCTTATCATCCATTCGGAAATAGGGTTAATTTGGAGGCTGAAGATGTAAGGAGTTCAAAATGAGTAATAGAGAATTAAGAAGATGAAGACGAAATAAGGCTATAGTGATAGAAGAGAAGTACTCGATAGAATTGAAAGTAAAGTCTAAAGTATGCAAGGAAACAGTGTGAATGGATGATAAGCACTCAGTGACCATAGATATGATTGGAGATTATGCCCAATGTGTCCACTAATATGGACTCCGCTAATTCTCTCAGGTGGTCTGACGAAACTCCGAGTCCTTCGAGGAAGATGGCTGTGCTTTTCGGCGGTTTGGTCTCTCTCGAACCGAACCAGTCCTTTCACTATATATTTCATCTTCCCGTATTGCTCTTGGAATTTCTCTCCGTAGTATGCCGTGCATTTCGAATAAATATTTTTCTTTTCGGCATCTACTTTCTCGTCCTCTTTGATGTCGTTGGTTTCATAGCGTACCGTGGGATCGAGTACATTGCACCAAAATGTCCGAAACATGTAGGGAAATGAAAGTATATAGTTAAATGTTATTGACCTTTCTTATATTTCGAGAATTCACAAAAAACCTAAGTTTAAATAATAGCTCAGTTAATTATACATTACTTTGTATTCTATCATCTAAGAGCAATATATTTTCGCGAATCCTTGAAAATATGTTTTTGTTCGGCTGTAGATCGTGCTGTTGTTCGTATTTTTTAATGAACGATTCTTTTATGTAATTTCTAAGAGAACAACCAAAGAGATTTAACCCTCTCGTGTGAGCACCTGTTGTCGCGTCTACCATGTTTTTGGAATGATTCACTATATAATGTTTAAATCGCATACCCTCCACTTTCTTCAGTCCTTCCAGAAATCTGAATAAATCGTTGTTGCAGACCTGATTGGCTGGATGATAATAATAGTAACTTCATGGGTTGCCCTTTGCCGCAACCCTTAGTTCTCGGCATTATTCTTTCGCTCCGTAGAAACTTAAGAGCGTTGTCTTCAGTCCTGATATGGTCACTTAACCGAAATATATTCATTACGTTTGAGTGCAGATCACAAATGAAACTATAAAAAATTAGGAATTTGGTGACGTTACCGCAACATATGTTTACATATTTTATAGAGTCAAATTTATTTTATTTAGTTAAAATAATCACAGTTACTGATAAAATCACTGGCATCCCTTTTCCGAAATAGACCCAAAATGTTTATTACTGTGGACTAATAACTATTTGTCCATTAGATTTTCAAAATGTCAACAAATATAAGCTTAACGTCTAGCTGAATCCACGGCATTACGGAGGACGTCAGCTCCTGGATCCTGTTGATGAGTTCCTCTTTCGTCGTCACGGGCTCTGCGTACACTCTGCTCTTAAATGTTCTCCATACATGGAAATCTAGAGGATTCAGATCAGGAGGCAAACGAACTGGTCCATAGTGGCCGATACAACGATTAGGGAATTCAGTGTTCATCCATTCCGTCACCACTCGTCCATTATCAGCTGGGCAACCACCCATTTGACACCAGAGTAAGTTAATATTTGGTAGTTTGGGAAGGATTGGACATCGCCATCATCCTATGAAATTAAAGAATTTGTTCAGAATGGCTCCTTCACTCTAAAGCACATTTATTGGTTTAGAAACCAGAAAAAAAAATAGATTTTTTTCTTAAATTACGAGGTACCATTTTGAAGCTTGTAATGTTGTCAATAAACGAATGGGTTCGCTGTATGTGTTGTCTTTAACAAGCACAGCAACTCCCCCACATGCTTTACCTCCCAAACAATTAAATTTTGAAGCTTGTAATATTGTCAATAAACGAATGGGTTCGCTGTATGTGTTGTCTTTAACAAGCACAGCAACTCCCCCACATGCTTTACCTCCCAAACAATTACATTTTGAAGCTTGTAATATTGTCAATAAACGAATGGGTTCGCTGTATGTGTTGTCTTTAACAAGCACAGCAACTCCCCCACATGCTTTACCTCCCAAACAATTAAATTTTGAAGCTCGTAATATTGTCAATAAACGAATGGGTTCGCTGTATGTGTTGTCTTTAACAAGCACAGCAACTCCCCCACATGCTTTACCTCCCAAACAATTACATTTTCAAGCTCGTAATATTGTCAATAAACGAATGGGTTCGCTGTATGTGTTGTCTTTAACAAGCACAGCAACTCCCCCACATGCTTTACCTCCCAAACAATTACATTTTGAAGCTCGTAATGTTGTCAATAAACGAATGGGTTCGCTGTGTGTGTTGTCTTTAACAAGCACAGCAACTCCCCCACATACTTTACCTCCCAAACAATTACATTTTCAAGCTCGTAATATTGTCAATAAACGAATGGGTTCGCTGTATGTGTTGTCTTTAACAAGCACAGCAACTCCCCCACATGCTTTACCTCCCAAACAATTACATTTTGAAGCTCGTAATATTGTCAATAAACGAATGGGTTCGCTGTATGTGTTGTCTTTAACAAGCACAGCAACTCCCCCACATGCTTTACCTCCCAAACAATTACATTTTCAAGCTCGTAATATTGTCAATAAACGAATGGGTTCGCTGTATGTGTTGTCTTTAACAAGCACAGCAACTCCCCCACATGCTTTACCTCCCAAACAATTACATTTTCAAGCTCGTAATATTGCCAATAAACAAATGGGTTCGCTGTATGTGTTGTCTTTAACAAGCACAGCAACTCCCCCACATGCTTTACCTCCCAAACAATTAAATTTTGAAGCTTGTAATATTGCCAATAAACGAATGGGTTCGCTGTATGTGTTGTCTTTAACAAGCACAGCAACTCCCCCACATGCTTTACCTCCCAAACAATTACATTTTGAAGCTTGTAATACTGTCAATAAACGAATGGGTTCGCTGTATGTTTTGTCTTTAACAAGCACAGCAACTCCCCCACATGCTTTACCTCCCAAACAATTAAATTTTGAAGCTCGTAATATTGTCAATAAACGAATGGGTTCGCTGTATGTGTTGTCTTTAACAAGCACAGCAACTCCCCCACATGCTTTACCTCCCAAACAATTACATTTTCAAGCTCGTAATATTGTCAATAAACGAATGGGTTCGCTGTATGTGTTGTCTTTAACAAGCACAGCAACTCCCCCACAGCTTTACCTCCCAAACAATTACATTTTGAAGCTTATTAAATAATGAGACTTTTGAGGCGGGGGCAAACCTCTAAGTAAAAAAATAGCCAATTAAGAAAATATTGAATAATTTAATAAAACACTGATATTAAACATTCTCATTTATATGGCTTCTAATGTAACACTTAATTTACATGGTAATATTTCAATTACGGGTGTTTCTTATTGGAAATTTAATGTAGATTCTAAAAATGTGGTACTTATTTACGATACATTGATTACAAATTCCGAAATATCAGTCGTTCTTTAAAAAAGCCAGTAGTTTTTAAAAAAGAAGTTTTTGTAGCTCCTCTACATTTGAAGATAGAACGCTCATTTTTGCGCCCCTGAACTACAAATGATATGCAGAATAAGCCCCTGAACTTATGACATCTCAATGCGGGACACCCTGTATACGATAATTTTATCTCTTAATGTTTTTCGTCAGAAATTTATAAAAGTGATACTTCAAATTAAAATGAGGAAGTTTTTCTTTATGTTGGCTAAAAATACTAAAAAACTCTCTACGAGAAAAGTGTTTTTTTGTATCTGATTTGAAGCTAATATTTAGAATCGTTGGAATTAGTTGAAATATAGTGTAAATGTTAAATTCAACTAAACTAAGACGTTAAAATGTATGTTACGTCTGGAGTTAAGGAGTATTAGGGAAAAAATGTTTTATTAACAGATATGAAAAGTGTTTTTTGTATCTGATTTGAAGCTAATATTTAGAATCGTTGGAATTAGTTGAAATATAGTCTAAATGTTAAATTCAACTAAACTAAGACGTTAAAATGTATTTTACGTCTGGAGTTAAGGAGTATTAGGGAAAAAATGTTTTATTAACAGATATGAAAAGTGTTTTTTGTATCTGATTTGAAGCTAATATTTAGAATCGTTGGAATTAGTTGAAATATAGTCTAAATGTTAAATTCAACTAAACTAAGACGTTAAAATGTATGTTACGTCTGGAGTTAAGGAGTATTAGGGAAAAAATGTTTTATTAACAGATATGAAAAGTGTTTTTTTGTATCTGATTTGAAGCTAATATTTAGAATCGTTGGAATTAGTTGAAATATAGTCTAAATGTTAAATTCAACTAAACTAATACGTTAAAATGTATGTTACGTCTGGAGTTAAGGAGTATTAGGGAAAAAATGTTTTATTAACAGATATGAAAAGTTTTGGGATCTTGGTATATTTTCTTAAATATCTCGAAAACGGTTAGAAAATCGTGGTAAGTGGCCTGTTTCCCGTTTTGGCGTCAAAAATAATTTTATATTTTTCACGAATCATCAAAACAAAAACCTAGAATCTATTCCTTTACTAATGGAACTAGGAATATAAACGGAAAGATGCTAAGATGGCGCAATACCTGCGAATTTTTAGAAATATATGATAGATCTTTAAAAATTGATAGATAAGAGTGGCGGAGTTAAATGTTATACTTTAACATTAGCTTTAAATATCGACACTTCAACGGATGTAACTGGCTTTCAGAAAATATTTTCCATTGCGAATTGCTTAGAGAAAAGCTTTATTCAATAAAGAAATAAATAAAGATTGCTGCCCAAGTCTATTGGGTTGCTATACACACAGCCTGCTAATCATTCTTTCGAAAATTTATTGAATATTATGGCTGCAAGAAGGAAATATTTGTTTTGTATGCATTGCGTACACTAGTGTCAGAGGGAAATGGAAAGCAAATTCCACAATTTGCACGAGCACATCAATGAAAGGGCCAAATTATTACACAATCGTAACCTTCGCTCAACACTTCCCTATATGATAACTAAATGTGAGGAAAAATTCTCGTTATTATAGGGTCATTCCAAGTCAAATCAACACAAAAACAGGAGGTAGCCTTTGTATATACTAAGAAAAATACCAAATATTATTATTATTATTATTATTAAAAATAAAAATATCAACTGATTTGGAAATCACAGCTATGTAAAAATTCAAAAATTGTCAAAAAATGCCGTTACCTGAAATGTTTGAATTGCTATTGTGGCTCTTATATTTAAGCTAGAGAGCTGGGAAGGTTGTTATTTTAAAGCTCTTTGTACGAACTTTCTTATGACATGTAACACCATATAGGTTAGGAGGAAAAAAAATTTCTCAAATTCAAAAACAAAATTTTATTTGTATATACCTCAAAATGCATATTTTTAAAAATTTTCAAAATTTTATATGTTTTTCTAAGTGTATTTGAGAACTTATTCCTAAAGTTTTATGATGGGATTCCAATGGGTTCACCATTTATTAATTTTTTTGTTTTTTTTTTAAGACGCTAATATTTTGGACGATATACAAAACAAAATCATATATGTATATGTTATGTACTTGCAATTACAATACAACTTCAAATCGCTTTAAAATGTTTACACCTAATCTTTTTTTATTAAATAAAATTGGTTGATTAATTAGAAATAATAATTATAATAGTGAAAGCATTTTTATTAAAAAATAAAATAATTCAGTACTAAATTAAACTTATATTATCATTAAATTTTCTAATAACAAACCTTAAACAAAATTGTACTTGCCTTCATTAACAAAACTACTTTAAGAAGATGACAAGTAAAATTTAATTACCTATGTCACGCAAGAAGAATATGTAGAAACTGGAAATTTCTTAAGCGATAGTTTTGAAAAGGCATTAACAATGTCATGTTTTTTTACCAGATGAAACCGTTTAAAAATCAAAGTAATGTATTTTTCTTTTGATCATAGCTTTGAAACTGTGTCTACTTTAAGATAATTAGAAAAACTATTTTTTTTTTTAAATTTTAACGTCCATTTATTATCGGGAAAAACTATTAATAAAGGATGTAATAGGTTACGTAAGTGCTACATATGACACTAAATGGTGGTTGGCATATGTTTTGTATAAAAATGAAGCTTAAGCTAAGGTCACCTTCTTGCACCCTGCTGGACCTTCTCCATATTTTTCATTTCCATGAAACCCTGATGTTTTTGGGATGCCAGTTAATTATAATGGACGCTCAAAATTTAAATAAATAATGATCTATTGTATACATTTAATCCCGTTATACCAACTGGAAGAGTTTACACACAGAAAATGATACTCAACCATCAAATGAAGCTTTCCAGGATAAGACAAGCTACTCAGCATTACTTTTCATCTCCTTAAAGTAGTTTTGTTGATGAAGGCAAGTAAAATTGTGTTTAAGGTTTGTTATTAGACAATGTTTATTTATTTACATTTTAACGTCCATTATTATTAACTGAGAATTTTCAGATAGGTTATCTATAGGTTACCACCCTTTTCTAGCCAGAACAGGGCTGATGCCTTTTCTTTTTTCTAAAGGAAAGCCACCACCCCATAGTGGGTATCGAACCCTTGGCTCAGAGTGTTAAGTGCTCACACCTTGACACTCATCGCCACCAGGCCTTCCATTACATCATTAGAAAATGTAATGATAATATAAGTTTAATTTAGTACTGATTTATTCTATTTTTAAATAAAAGTGCTTTTACTAGTATAATTCTGATTCTGATTTATCAATAAATTTTATTTAATAAAAAAAGATTAGATGTAAACATTTTAAAGAGATTTGAAGTTGTATTGTAATTGCAAGTACATAACATATACATATATGATTTTGTTTTGTATATCGTCCAAAATATTAGCGTAAAAAAAAAAAAAAAAATTAATAAATGGTGAACCCATTGGAATCCCATCATAAAACTTTAGGAATAAGTTCTCAAATACACTTAGAAAAACATATACAATTTTGAAAATTTTAAAAAATACGCATTTTGAGTTATATCCAAATAAAATTTTGTTTTTGAATTTCAGAAATTTTTTTTCCTCCTAACCTACATGATGTTACATGACATAAGAAAGTTCGTACAAAGAGCTTTAAAATAACACCCCTCCCAGCTCTCTAGCTTAAATATAAGAGCCACAATAGCAATTCAAACATTTCAGGTACCGGCATTTTTTGACAATTTTTGAAATTTTACATAGCTGTGATTTCCAAATCAGTTGATATTTTCATTTTTAATAATAATAATAATAATATTTGGTATTTTTCTTAGTATATACAAAGGCTACCTCCTCATTAAATTTCATTTAAATCTGAGATGGTAAAAAAAATCACTGTGTTGATTTGACACGGAATGACCCTATATCAATTACGCATACACGAATATAATTGATGAATATGTACAAATAATGTATCTTTAGGATAGTGTGATAAATTACAAAAACATATATTCTTATATGTTATGTCTTATTTTCCAAAGACCCCATACATATATTCTTATATATTTCGACACGCTGAATCCGAATCCGGAGTCCGTTTCACTCTATCACGTCAGGTTTATGAGCATTAGAAGGTAAAATTTCGTATGAAGTCGTTAAAGAAGAAATAAACAGAGCTTCCGTGGTTTTAGGGTAGCTTAATTCGAATCCGGGGTCCGAATCGGTACAAAATTAAGGTCATTTGAAGGATAATGTGTCTATTTAAAAAAAAAGAATTTTGACAGCAGATTCATTTCTTGCAAAATAAACATATTTGTCCTTGAAATTGCCTTGATTTGCTCCTCAGTGCTGAAACAGACCTCGGATTCGAATTCAGCGACCTTCAAAACCTTGGAAGCTGTAGTTATTTCTTCTTTAACGACTTCATGCGAAATTTGATCTTCCAATACTCTTAACCTGATGACGTGATGGGGTGAAACGGAATCCGGATTCGGATTCAGCGTGTCGAAATATATAAGAATATATGTATGGTGACTTTGGAAAAAACACTATTTTTGTTGTGTGCCTGTGTTATTCGTTATTTTTCAAACAGGACGTTTTCAACTAGCCAATAGCTAAAGATACTCTTAAACTTCCACAGCCCATGTTAAATTTGTTCTAAGGTTTTCTGGATATGGCATTCCGTTGTGGCGATAACCGATGTTTCCCTGGACACTCTGCTGCCTTTCTCCGGCTCCCTTTTTGAATCAAAGATTCAATCAATGTTTTCTAGAAGAAGCCTAGAGAAAGCCGGCAGAATCTCTGACAAAAGGCCACCGTCATGTACATATCACTTTGGGGCAAAGAGATCTGTAAAAATATACAGTACCGTTGAGCGTTTGTCAATCCACTGGACTACCGCGGAATTGATAGTACAAGGGAAGTCTTTTATCAAAACACTAAGACTGTCTATATGGAGACTTGTTAAAAAAAAGTTTTAAAATGTAATAGTGCCTTAAAATATATATATTTTTTTAAATATGTCTTTTTAAGGATTAAATTATTTCATTATTTTTTTTTTTATAAAGTGTAAGAGGAATGTTGTGACATAGAGGGACGCGTACAATGAAATCACATTGGATTCAGCAAAGCCATTGACTCGCTGACAACCTGACAGGATATAAGGAAGGCTACAGCCTTCAACAGAACAACTTTTAAAAAATACTGTCTCGATCTTATAAAATGAGGATTTAGAATAAAACACAAAGGATAAAGCGTGATATTTCAGCAAGGCTAAGAAAAGGTCATACGTGATAATGAGCCAACATAACGGATCATCAAAACGTAGACACTAAACATATTTCCTTAATCCTTGGTGGATTGAATTCCAGATTAAATCACGTAATCATAGCGAGGCTAAGATTAGGTCAAACGTGTCGAATGACCTTAATGCAAAACAAGCTCACAGCACACTCTTGCTTAACGCTCGATTCTTGACAGTCAACCTTTCACAAAGCGCAGCGAGTACAACACTTCATCGCAATGACGTAGCGGAAAGATCATACATTTCCTAATCCTAACGACACAGTACTGAGAGAATATATCACTTTATAATATCCAAGCTAAGAACTATTTATAATTTTGGAGCGGCCTTAGCCTAGGTAACGGATCATAAATCGTATGCACCGCATAACTCCTGACAGTTATCTGACGTAATCCTAGCGAGGCTGAGGATAGTACACAAATCCTTAGCCTGATCCGCAATTCGTAAATGATTTCAGCGCTGAAATCATAATAGTTTACTCATTTGAAGTTGAAAATAAAACCTTATCAAAAACAGAGTTCGTACGTTTCTAATGAACCATACTAGTTATCAAAATATTTACACTGGCACTTCCTGACAGCCTCACAATCGAAAAGGAAAGCAACCAATACTCAAAGTACGATAATAAGGAAGTTAACTTTGTGCTTTCTACATACCCTAGAAATATTCACAGGTTTTTCGGTGAGTTTTTGTTATTTACATTTATGTGTTTTTAGCGGTTGTTCAATCTAAATTGTAACATTTTCCTGAAGGACAATTACTAGTTTTACTTAAGTTTTGAAATATCGTTTCATGTAATTGTAAGCATAACTGTGAGTTTAAGGAATATTGTTAATGCACATTTTCAGGTGGGGTTGGAAAACTGATAATAATTAAAACTTTGACTTTGCTAATATATTTAAACAAGATTTAATAAATTCTTCTAAAATAGCCTTCTGAGAAGAGAATACACTGCCTTGCCCTATTTATGTAATCTACACGAACGTGGACAAACGTCAAGATCAAAAAGTTTAGATTCAAACTAGTTTTAGATTGTATTTGTATACTTCTTCTATTAAGTTTATTTAATATTCCCTTAGCTTTAGATCATTTGTTAAGTAATCACAATTTTTTCAATGTGACAGTACTACAGTTTGTTTACTTTTGCGATGAAAAACTAACAGCCTTTTTCGTTTTACTTCCTACAAGTACTGGGATGTTAACTCTTCAAAAACAAACATGAAAGTATTAGATTATCAAGGAAGAGCAGTAGGTTTAATGTAAGACTATTCACACATATTGACTACCTTTGAATCTACGAGTCTGACGATAATCCACAGAGGGCAGCAGAAACAGTCGAGTTTTCTTTCGGATACATCACCCCCGTAGATCGGTCATGATGATCACAAGGAATAGTGTAAAACAGAGCACAGAGATCACAAACACCGAGTGTAAAACTGGCGGAGACACTGAAAGCACTGCTATACAGACAGATGCTGAGGGCGAACTAGACATGGCCGGTAGGGTGAGGAGTTGGCCGCTAGGTATCGCCACAGTCGTCTCCAAGACCTTCCACAACCCTCGTCGATACTAGGGGGGCTACCGCTCTCTTTGACTCGTGCCAGTGGCTTACTCATCGGTGGCCTGTGTTTCCGAGGAGGATGTACCAGGGCCGCCACATCCCAGAGCCGGGCCCAGGACCAATCATCATCAAAGTTCTAGTACTTTGCTATAGGACTTTGGACATTTTAAAATTATTTTGATCTTGAGTTTTGAGCATAAAAGCCGACAATCGGTGCAGCGAAGGTCACTTTCGGTACTTGTAGTTTTATTACGACTCCTAATGAAATATACTATTCTGGGACTGCACTTGTTTTGTCGTTTATGTACATTAAAAAAATATAGATCCCATTCCAATAAATATAGGCTACGCCCGTCTATATTTCTAAACCCCATTCTTTTTAGTAGCTCATAACCTATGCATTTTTTCCAATTAGCGAGGCCCGGCCGTATTGTTCTCTAGACTTGGGTTATTATTTTTTTCTGTTATTAAAAACGTCGAACATAAGAGAAAAAAGAAGTTTTGACTTAAGAAAATAATTTTTATTCTATTAACTTACATAAAATGTATATGGGTACTTACGTATGCTATTTGCGAACTTATAAAAATTATATAAAGACATTTTACTAATAAAAAAACTTATTCCTTCTCAGAATAGCTTCATTGTAAACAAATACTATAATTTGTATGTAAAATTAAGTGTGATAAAACTTTTGCCTCAATTTTGTCTTCGATTGTGGAGCTAACTTTACTTAAATCTTATTTATTTAAATTTCAATTGTTACATATCTTTCTTAGAGTTGACAAGTATGGATCTGATGGGAGGAGAAGCATTTTCATTAAATCCATATTTGTATCAATACAAGAAGCTGTTAATGAAAGACAATGGCATATAATACCATGAATAATGCTTCAGTTATAATTCTTAAGTCTCACCAATTTATTCAGTTAATTTCGGCATATTAAACAATTTACCACTGTGAACCATTTTCAAAATGCTGCCCTAATTGATTATTATTGTTATCTCCAGTCCTGTAATTTCGCTGCTTGATTTTGGATTGCCAAAAAATATGCGGGCGGTTTTACCGTCTTTAGTAGAACCAAAAGAAAGCTTTGGCGTATCGATTAATAAGTCCATTTTCTCCTTGGAAAGTCCTTAGAAGTAAGCTTAGTGGAAAACTCTATTTCGCCCGGAGATTTCGTCGTTACTATTTCTGCAACTTGCCTCTTTCTAGTAGAGTATGGTGCTTCCACGAAACTTATTTGCGGTCATCCACGTGATGGAACTGGTTGATAATTATCTCGTCAACTTATTTTAAAATCGTCGTCGGAAAGTTCAATGTTTGTACTTAGCCAATCTTCCTATTTTGCTTCGAGTTCCCCTGAAAACCTGTAAAAGCGGTCCCAATTCTGTTGAATATCTAGGCAAAACAATCTTAATCAATTTTCTTATATTATCCTTAACTTTATCCTAACATTCTGATAATTTATATTCTTGCACGATTCTATCAAATAAAGCATCGTATCTGGTGTTTGGTTCATTACTGCGGCAGAATTCGTAAAGATCTCATTGGTTATTAAATCTAAAAACCACAATATCTCTGTAAGAAGCAGCCAAAAGCAGGTAAACTAGGTATCAAAATAATCTTGAAGCAATGAACTATTTATGGTTAAAGTATGAAAAAAACGTTATTTTACGGGGTTTTTTTAAATTATCTCCAAAGTTGAAAAAATGATGAGAATTTCTTAAATATTTAAAACACCATAATTTCCCCATTTTTGCTCCGTTGGCCAAAATTAGTAAATTAACAATTACCTTAGGATTGACACTTGAACATGTTAAAAGAAGAATGAAAATGTTCAAGTAATAAGATAGGAACAGCTAAAGTAAATATTTACTAACCGAACCAGTTTTAATATTTGAATTAATATCAACAATTCAAGTTAATCCTTAGCTTTTAGTCTTTGTAATTATGTTCTGATTTCGATGTTTTCTTTCTGTTCTGACGTTATAATTTTAATATTGACCATCAACATTTTTTTTTTTCAAACTTCATTTTTCTTATTTTTGAACACTGCTCGTGACACTGTGCGGCGCCCGGGACAACTGTACCCCGCATCCCCCTCCCCATGTGGCGGCCCTGGCTTACACACCTCAAAGTGGGTAGGAACCCGGAAGATAGGACACTCAGTAGTAATGGTCTCTTTTTCCTTATTAAAGATATTTCCTTATTAAAGTCAAGCTGCTAAACATTGTTGCCATGTAGGCGCCTATAACCTTGCTACTTTTGGAGATTACTAACAAGGGGAGTATACATTGGTAGGGTCGCCGATCTAGTCCATTTTATTTTTTTTTTCTGGTGATTCTGAATCGAAAAATAGTCGACTGGTGTCCGAGCGTTCCATCCATTGCGTCTTAGGAGCCGACAAATAAAATAAAGTAGGTTGCCAGTGCTCTATTTTTTATATCGAGTTTTGAAAATTATATCAACATGATTCTTTCACCAATTCATTTGTTTTATAGAGTAGACTAAAGAAAAAATATAATCATTAAACAATAATTTATATTTCGTCAAATAAATTCAAAAATATGCTTACGTTTTCAAGTAAACTAGTATTATACATTTTTTTTTTTACACCAAAAATAATAGCAGATTTAAAATCAGCACCCCAAGAAACCCTAATGTGGTAAATATAATTGAAAACTAAAAATAATGATTTTTCCCAGTCTGGAAGAAACTAAAAAGTAAAAGTAATGGGACTTTTTTAAATTCAATATCTCCCCTTGAGATAATCCGATTTTTACGTAATTTAAATCTTTCAAAACACGAAAGACTCCTTTTTCTAACCAAACAAATGACTATTGTATAATCCCGAAAGGTACTAGCAAAAAATGGTTCTCAAAATAAAAATAAAATGTAAACGTTTTTGCATATAACGTCGATCCCAGATACACGTAGAAACACCCCGATTAGAAGGAAATGTGGCACATTAGGGCCTTTAATTAGAGCAACGAGTGTCCAATGCGAAGTCTGGTCAGTACTACTTGGTCTCTTCTTGTCAAGGTATGTTGTTCGTTACTCCATGCTTTTACTGTGTTCTTAATTTGTGATAATTTGTTGTTCGTTTGTAGCCAGTGTTGCAACCAGTCGTTTAATATATGTGTGCGTAGTGTGTGAACCAAATCATCTAACGTAATGTTTTCAATGTCTACGATCTGTTTATTAGTTGCGTCTTTTGCATGTTTGTCTACTGATGTACTTAGTCCGATATCCTCGTGTCCGGGTAGCCGTGTGTAGTGTAAATAGTGTAAGTGTGTGATTGCTGAGTCTGTGTAATTGTTCGTATATCTGTTTAATTATTGGGTGGTTAGTATAAATATTATCGAGGGAGCGTAAAGAACTGAGTGAGTCTGTAAATAGGAGTATGTTTGTGTTTTCAGTGTTATGTATTTTTGTAAGGGCGTAATTCGGCTGTGTAGATACTTGTGTTGTCATGTAATTTGATTGAATGTGTTTGGTTTTCGTTAATGGCTGCTGCTGCAGTTCCAGATGGTGTCTTCGATCCGTCTGTGTAGATGTGAATATGGTTACGTTTGTCTGCCAAAAGTGAGGTAAATATGGTTTTATAAATTTTGTTGGATAGTGGATGATTTTTTTTAAATTGTGCTAGCGTTAAGTCAATCTTGTAGTTCTTTACGCTCCAAGGAGGGAATGTTAACGGTGTGTTTGTGTATGTGGGTGTGTGTAGTGTATCTCTATCAGTATGATGATGCGTGTATCTTATGAGTAGTGGCTTCTGTTTTGGATTTTTTTGTATGTATTTGTTTATCATGGAGCTGTCCATATAGTATTTTGTACAGGCTGTATTTAAGGTTTTTGATTTTAAGAGAAATTTTATACCCAAGTACCTCCGTCTATACTCCAGTGGAGGTTCTCCAGCTTCTACACAAATGCTATCAGCGGGTCTAGATCTAAAGGCCCCAGTCGCTATTCTCAGTCCTGTATGATGTATTGTGTTGAGTAGCTTTAAAGTGCTTGGGCTGGCAGATGAATATACTATACAGCCGTAATCCAACAGAGATCTGGTATAGGCTCGGTAGAATGTTAGCATTAATGATCTGTCAGCTCCCCACTTTGTGTTACTTAGAATCCTCAGCAAATTCAAGCTTTTCTTGCATTTGATAAGGAGTTCTTTTAGATGGGGAACCCATGTTAGTCGTTGGTCAAGCGTGAGTCCCAGAAATGTTAAGGTGCCTGTCATGTTAATAGTCTTGTTATTTAAACGTAGTAAGACGGTTTCTCTTAGTCTCTTTCTGGAGAAAATGATATTGGACGATTTGTCCGGAGAAAATTTGAAACCAGTATTAGAGCACCAGTTTTCGAGGTTGGTAATTGTGTTTTGTATGTAAGTTTGTGCAGTATTCAGTTTCTTGTATGGGATGTATAGGAGAAGGTCATCAGCATACATACAGTAAGAAACTTCCCTGGGGATACATTTTATGATAGAATTCACAGCAATTTTGAACAACGTTGTGCTCAGTACACCTCCCTGAGGCACTCCATTTTCTTGTGGGAACGTGTCAGATAAATATGTTTTTATTTCTTGATTTTTATACATTGATTCTAGCAGGGGAATGTGTTTATCAATAAAACAGAATGAATAAAATAAGAAAAAAAATTTTTGTTAGAAATATAGCTTTCCAAGAGCCTGAATATTCGAAGACGCCTTGTGAATATTTTCTATTTCTTTACTGGTGTTGGTGTCATGATTTAGAACAGTTTTTCCCCTATTTGCCAAACTTTTTAATTGGTTGTTTTATTGAAATGCATTGAACAGTTAAATGAGTTGTCTAGCTATACGGTAGGGACCAATCAACCTTCTCTGTTATCTGTCCTATGAGTCTACCTGGACAAGACCCAAACACTGTTCCTCTGTTCTCTGTCCTATGAGTCTACCTGGACAAGACCCAAACACTGTTCCTCTGTTCTCTGTCCTGTGAGTCTACCTGGACAAGACCCAAACACTGTTCCTCTGTTCTCTGTCCTGTGAGTCTACCTGGACAAGACCCAAACACTGTTCCTCTGTTCTCTGTCCTGTGAGTCTACCTGGACAAGACCCAAACACTGTTCCTCTGTTCTCTGTCCTGTGAGTCTACCTGGACAAGACCCAAACACTGTTCCTCTGTTCTCTGTCCTGTGAGTCTACCTGGACAAGACCCAAACACTGTTCCTCCGTTCTCTGTCCTGTGAGTCTACCTGGGCAAGACCCAAACACTTTTCCTCTGTTAGTTGAGGGATGACGCCTAAAAGATTGCTTTCAGATATGCCTTTCCCAAAATATCAAAACAACCGTTTAAACTTTTTCTATTCCTTTAGAAATGCCACTGGAATAACAAAGGAATCGCGCTAAGATGACGCAGTTCCTGCACGTCGGACTTTTAATATAACAGACTTCATGAATTTAATTCTTTCCTTGTTAAGTAGTCTGGAGTCAAAAATAAGATGGTCTTAAGTTTGTTCAGTAAGAGAGTTAAATTAGCATTTATTTTCTTCAATAATTTTAAATCTCTGTAAATAACTTCTTGTTGGTCCGTGACCGGTTAGTATTTGTGTGAGTTTATAATTTATTCTTAGTATTTTCTGTGCGTCTTCTATAGTACCTATGTAATCGTATAGGTGTCCATTGGTTGACACTGTCCAAAGTTGGTTCCTTTATCTATTTGTTTACTGTCTCAGTGTGTGTTTAACAGTAACCTAGGAGTTTTTGTTTTTTTTGTACACAACAGGCAGGCTCTCTAGACACACGCATGTATTGCAAGAATCGTGATTAATGATTCTTAAGAACTGAAAAAAGCATCTTCCGGTGAGCGGATTCTACTGGTTAACGAACTTGACCTTTCAAATTAGACGAAAGATTTTTGTACCAAATTTCATCAAAATCGGACCATTTTTGAACTGTCAGGAGAGCGAACAGACATATACAGGGTGTCCCAGTATATGTGTCCACCCCCTTTTCCTCCTAGAGTTGTTGGAATTTCTAAATGAAACTTGGTAGGTCATAGTTATGTTGCATGAGGTTTCTTTTGAAGGCTTAGTTGACTTTGTAACATTCTCCAGTTTTTCTCGAACGCATCTAACTCGTGAGTTTCCCATGGCAACAGGTATATTTTATGACGAATTCTGATAGAAAATTTAATTTTAAGACTAATTTATTCGAAGACATCTTTTGATCCGACGCACCGTTTGCGAGTAAAACGCAAAAAACTGAGATCGCCCTTTTGTAGACAAACTCCTATTTATCACTGAAACCAAGCCTTGTACGTAAAAACACCTCTATACAAACGTTGTAGCCTATTAATTTTCCTTTCAGATGATACCAAGATCAAAGTTGTAGATTGAATATTTAACGGGATATTATGAATGAAAACATATGTTGGGTCGATTGATGTGATGGGTGGAAAAACATATGGATATTAATTGCTTAAAATAATTTAACCTACTCCGACTAAGGTGGTAAGTGAAAGTTGTGTGTTGCATGCACCAGATTTTTTACTTATTCTTTTTGCCATATTTCTTCGGTAGAGCATGATAACCAGATTTTTCATTAATTTTCAAAGAAGACCACTGCAAATCAAGTAAATTCGAATTAAACACTTATTCATTGGGATGATTTTTATGTATTAATTCTTGAGTAATAATGATAAGAAAGAAAAGGATGAAAACATATGTGAGGATTTACTTCTGCTCCTAATCCTCATTGTTAATGTACTTAGTTGAAAGAGGCTGTTTGCTGTTACAATGGAATTAAGATTATTTGGTATAATGTGGCATTGATAAGAAATTGGACTCAAAAATTAGTTGCTAGTATCAGTTGACCATTCAGTGATAGAACGTACCTTCTTCTTCTTAAATATGCCGGCTTTCGATTTTTATGTAGACATGCTCCTAATTTTTGGGGAATGTCGGAGGAATTCCAGCGCCGCAGCACGTCTTTACGCTCAGCGATTTCCCAATAGACCACACCCTTCAAGAAAGCTCTTCCCGAGACTTGAGCAAAAATTAAGAACAGCAGGTTCATTAATTTGCACAAGGAAGGGAAGGAAAATGCCAAGACCTGCGATGACCGAAGAGAACTCAATAAATGTCCTTACAGCAATGGCAGTTAATCCACATGTCAGCTGCAGGGACATTGCTAGGGACTCAGATATGAGTAAGTCCTCAGTGGGAAGGATTGCAAAACAAAATAAAATGTTTCCATTCAATATGAGCCCGCACCAAAAACTATTACCTGAGGATTGCAATAAGAGATTACGCTTCTGCCCTTGGATGCAACAAGCCTTAGCAGAAAATAGGAATTTTTAAAATAGGAATAGCAGACATATTCTATGGACTGACGAATCCACATTCTGCAGCGATAAAAGCATTAATAAACACAATTGGCATTACTGGGCGGAAGAAAATCCTCACTGGTTGACGGAGGTTGATCACCAGCATAGGTTCTCGGTAAATGTATGGTGCGGGATTTTCGGACAATACGTAATTGGCCCTCATTTCTTTCAAGAGAGACTTACGGGAGAAGTTTTTTTTAATTTTTTGACAAATACTCTACCCACATTAATGGAAGATATTCCACTGCAAAAGCGATGTAACATGTACATACAACTTGACGGTTGTCCCACACATTTTTCTTTGATAGTACGGGAAAAACTTCGTCAGTTACTTCCAGGTATTACATGCAACTTTTATAAAATTATGTAGTATTATTTAAATTTATAATTATTATTTACATTTATTATTATTATTTAAATTTATTTATGATCTAATTCAATTTTATTACTTATTTCGGTACTTTCCTCCCTTCTCCCACAGATCGCTGTATAGGTCGTGGGATGGGGGTAGAATGGCCGCCTAGATCACCTGATTTGACGGTCATGGACTACTATCTGTGGGGTAGATTAAAAGCCCTGGTGTACCATCAAAGACCCCAAAATAAAGAGGACATGATGGATCGGATAACTCGGTCAGTTGCACAATTAAAAATAGATGATATTTTAAATGCTCAGGATGATTTCCCGAAGAGACTTGTGCAATGTATTAATGTTGAAGGTGGACACTTTGAACATTTAAAATGATTTTCGCCATATTTAGTGAAGTTAATATTTTTTTAAACAATGTAACTTTCTTTGGAAACTGATTACTTTTTTTTTAAACAAAGGGAAATTTGTTTTTTAGTTTGTCGTTTAATGTAATAATAATTTCATATGGAAAGAGAAATTTATTCTGTTCTGTTTTATAATGATTGGTATTTACTTTTTTTTCATAAAGTAAATAAGTACATACTTTTTTTTTATTGTTTATGACAGCTGTTTTTTTTCTATTCATATCGATTTTCTGAATTGTTATTTTCTAAAACTTTTAAGGTAAATTTCGTACAAGGCTTGGTTTCAGTGATAAATAGGAATTTTTCTACAAAAGGGCGATATTTTTCAGTTTTTTGCGTTTTACTCGCAAACGGTGCGTCGGATCAAAATATGTCTCGGAATAAATTAGTCTTAAAATTCAATTTTCTATCAGAATTCGTCATAAAATATACCTGTTGCCATTGGAAACTCACGAGTTAGATGCGCTGGAGAAAAACTGGAGAATGTTACAAAGTCAACTAAACCTTCAAAAGAAACCTCATGCAACATAACTATGACCTACCAAGTTTCATTTAGAAATTCCAACAACTCTAGGAGGAAAAGGTGGTGGACACATATACTGGGACACCCTGTATATATATATATATATATATATAAATTTGAACCACCGTTATATTATTGATATATGGGATCTGAAACATGAAATTTTCTTATTGGCACTTCCGGATTGCGTCATGAGGTCAACCTTATAAGCGGGTTTCCTCCCTATCTCTATAGGGAGGAAACCGTGCTAAAATATGGTGATATTCAAATGCACTTCTCTTCTCTGCCACTTCATGCACTCACTCCGACCGGTTTGAGGCACGCAATATGAATATTTTTAACCGCGTGTTTTCACTGTGCAGCAAATTGGGTGTGAACTTAGACAGTGACATCTTGGACCTGAGCACCCTCTCGTGTCGCGTGTGCGAGATCAATCGCTCTCAGCCGCCCGCTCTGAATCGTCCCGCTCCGCTCCGCTCTGAATTGTCCCGCTCAGCTCCGCTCTCAGCGGAGTAAATAAAAAATAGTTATATTGTTTAATTTTTGTGTGTGTGTTGGCTCCTTCTGAGCAAAATTTGCATTACACAATGCCAACAGTAGTAAAACATATTTGTCAATAAAACAGTTTTTTTTTTTGTTTTTTAAATGTGTATTATAGTTTTGTATAGACTTATAGAGGCTTCCTTAAAGCGGCGGTCACACTAGGTCACGCTAGCTAGCAACGCCAGCAGATAAGCCGCGGTCAGACTAGGCTGCCTACCAGCCGCTGGCTAGCAGCGCCAGCAGATAAGCCGCGGCCACACTAGGCTGCCTACCAGCCGCTAGCTAGCAGCGCCAGCAGATAAGCCGTGGTCACACTAGGCTGCCTACCAGCCACTGGCTAGTAGCGCCAGCAGATAATCCGCGGTCCCACTAGGCTGCTACCAGCCACTAGCTTGTGAATAGCCGCTTATTCAGTTCCAAATTTGCTTCAAATAACCTATATAAATAAAATAAAAGCATGAATAGTTCTGCTCATTTACCTTTGTAAAGAGCAGCTCGATCAAATGATTTTAATTATTAATTTCTTAATTAATTTCCTTGCAGATTTTTGCTTATGCGTGATACTAAACTACTTAATAAATCCATGAAAACTTCACATTTTCGTCTTTTAGTCAGATGCAGGAACAGGATACAGCCCCCTAGCGGTAGATGTGAGAAGTAATATCAAGTCAAGGCACTACTAGCGTCAGCTTTGCCAACTAAAGTTTCACTGGAAAATTTTAACCAAACATAGTACAAAGTAAACACCTCTTATGATAGACCGATGTAGTTCATCTTTACAACATTTCTTTCTAATTAGATAACAAAGAAGTATTCTTAGTTTGTTACAATACAACAGAAATTACTAACGGTATTAGTAATCTCGCTCCAGAGTACCCCCCCCCCTCCTAATGAACGGATTTAGTTTATTTTTACAACGTATTTTTCTTTTTAGATGACCACAACAAATACCGAGTTTCGTTGAAATATTACGAAAACTATGGCTGGCTTGGCCAAATTACCGTTTTGGGTCTGGGGTACAGCCCCCCCCCCCGGTGGTCCGACACACACACATATAAATTTGGATATTTTTTACTTCTTTAAGGCAAATTCATTTTTCAATAAAAACATTGTTCTCAATTATAAAATTTTTTACAGTTAACGTATTAATTAACATTAATATTAACTACTGAATTATTGTACCACCAGTCTACTCCATATAAATAAATCTTAATTGAATCCATCTTAAATCTTCAGGTATTATTTTATAAGAAATTTGAAAATTATTCCATTAAGTAATATTTGAAAGTCAAACGCAAGATATATGGACAAATATTTAGTGTATTGTCCTCTACTTCACTGTACCTTCCAGCAGATCATAGTAGTGAGTGATATCAGCTAGTATGATGAAATATTATTTTCAAAAACATTAGAGAGATTATTGCTGATTTTATTAAGAACTATGTCCAAAGTTTTATATTAATAAGGAACAATAAATTCACACTGGGAATTACTGAAGCTGTATTTCTTATATAATTGTACATAAAATATATAATAAAAAACATGAACAAAATAGAATACCTGATTATATTTTATTATCTTCCCCTATAGAAATTAATATAAGAGCATGGCCCAACCTCAGTCTTAAAAATGTAATATTATTTTAATCACAATAATATACAGTTAAAACAATTAATGACAGCTATAATGAACGATTAGATAAATAAATAATGAAAAATAAAACCTTTTAATGATAAGAAAAAATGTGGGCCTGATAAAGCAAAGAGAACAGTCTTCATATTCTCGACAAAGAACTCAAAACGTTTTTTTGGACCGAACAGATTCAGACTTCGTGATTAATTGTTGGTTATATAATTTATTAAATTTATGAAATTCTGAAATCTGAACTATGGAATTTTATTTACATTTTAAATATTAGTATTAAAAAAAAATCATAAAGCAAGATAAGTATACAATAGTTATACATGATCTGTATAATATTTACAGTACATTTTCATCACGATTTAATTAAACTTATGTATAATTTTCCTATATAATTAACAATAGATATAAGATATAACTTAATAATTTATATTAATATATTTTATATATTAACAAATATAACTTAAAATAGAATCAAAGTTAAAACCAATAATACAAATCTATACTAAAAGGAAGATAAGTTACATTTACTGCAATTTGACACGCTCAGAGCTAAAGTGGAAGAAGTCCAGGAATTATAGTTTTGAGATAATGAGAGTGTTTCTTAACAGTAGTCGAATCTTAAAGTGATTTCAAGGTTAATGTTGTTTTTATTGTTTTATTACGGATACTAACTCAAGTGTGGATCACTACTTAAAGATTCAAAAACAATAATTACATCAATTTGAAATAAGTATTTCCTAGAATTGATTCACTTTGGCCCTGAAATGTTTATTTGTTTTTGTTTTTTTTTTAGATAAGGTCAATTAAATGAAAACTAAACAGCAGAAACATTCATTATGGCTCTAAAAATATACACCAATAACAAGTACTCAACAAAAATCAAAATGGTGTATGATTTTGTACTTGATTCACTTCAGCTCTGAATGCAGCATTTAAAATTTTCTCAACAACGATAATTTATTTTTTTGGAAAACCTCAGCTTCAAATAATATATATAACTATTAAAATTTGAAAAAATAATATCTACCAATACATTAACTACAATCCATTTATTTAACTAGTTTATTTGAGAAATAATACTGTATTTTAAGGGGCTTTGTGGGCACAACACTGGAAATTAAGGGTTTGGGATCATATTACTTTTTCAGCTTAATCGTCTTTTTATGGTTTATCCTATTTAATATTTATAAATTTAATCAAAATCAAATGATTTCAAATTTTGTTTATATATTTCTTCCCGCATTCTATTTTTTAGAATTTTACTAGAACTAATGGATTGTAAAAATGTTAAAACAGTTAAGGGTATTACCAAATTAAAATATACCCTAATCAAAAGAAGTGACACATTTAAAACGTAGTTACTAATGCTTATTCATACCAACATTCGCTCACAGAAAAAGTAACAAAATCCAAGTAGGTACAAGCGAATGAAAATATTTTTTTTCAATGTGCAGTGACTGGAAATTTATAATGTGAATATGTTTAATGTAGGTGTCTGCCAAAGGTATATAAGGTAACTTGGTCCAAGTTTTGGAACTATTTATTCTCTATATCAATAACACCAGAAACAACAAAATTCCTACTTGTCAAGCTGTAGAATGTAGGTAATAGCAAATATATATATATATATATATATATATATATATATATATATATATATATATATATATATATATATATATATATATATATATATATATATATTTAAATTAAACAGTCACTTATTGACAAGGTTAAGATTATATATGAGTTTCAGTTTTATGCTTTGAAGGGCTGACACTGATATAGGAATATCAAGGCTGTTCGCTGAAAACCATTTGGAGTCAGGGATAAATTTAATTTAAATTCGTCATATAAGAGAGAAATTGAATTTGAATCATACTATTAATGCTGCAATAAGCTCAGAAGAGCTGTTTCTATCCCTAACCATCCCTACCCCTCATTTTTCTCTTTTTCGTTTCAGTTTTATTTTTTATACTAGTTTTTTTTCCCCCTTTCTCCTTCCGTATTTTATTTACTTTTACATTTTTGCCATTCATAATTGTATTTGCTTTTATCTTTGTTATTTTTATCAATAAATTTTATTTAAATTGTAATGTCTATAGGTTACCATCCTTTTCTAGCCAGGATAGGGCTGATGTCTTTTCTTTTTTCTAAAGAAAAGCCACCGCCCCATAGTGGGAAACCCACGACCCTTGACACGGTGTGTTAAGTGCTCATGCCTTAACACTCACAGCCACTGGGCCTCCAATACATTTTAAACTTGACTACTGTTTTATTAAATTTACAGTTAATGTTTATTTTTTTAGCATTTGTTTAATATTAATTTGATTCCCACAAAGAGAGGTGGACTTTCTTTTGTAAAAAAGAAAAGGCATCAGCCCTATCCTGGCTAGAAAAGGATGGTAACCTTTAGATTACCCGCCCTAAAAATTGTTGTCAATAATAAATTGATGTTAAAATTTAAATAATAATCGTTTGTTAGTAGCTTACGTGAAACGGTACCCAGAGCGCATCCGCTGGAAAACCTAAGTTTGATATCCCTAGATGCAAACTGAAAGTCATTATTGAAAACAAAGTAGGCAGAAATATAAGGGCCTGTCATAGAAGTTACATTGATTTTTTTTTTATTTTTATTATGATTAGTGTTTGGCTGATTAAACATCAATTCAATTTTTTGTTTCTTTTCTAATAATATAAACTAATTTTGAGTTCAGCAACAAAACATTTAGATATTTGGTATCAAACAGTGCAATGCTGATGGAACAGAAGATCAGAAATATTTGTTGTGTTAAAAATAAGTATTGGCAATAAAAAGGAATTTTGATTAACATACTTGATATGAGGTACAATAAGCTTATATAATGCTATTAGTCTTATGCACAATATGAAATCATGTAACTCAAGTTTTCTAAAAGAATTCCTGCAATGCAAACAGTTTAAGCATGTTAAGTAAACCTCTGCAGTTTAGGAATGCTATGTTGTGTCAAGGACTTTCAAATTTTCTAGATTGTTTCAATTGTTAAAATATATGTCTTGACAAGTAGGAATTCAGTTGTTTTTTTTGTTTTTTTTTTTTATATATTTCAAAACATAAAATAAATATTTCTGCACACATTTCAAATGGCTCTGCAGTCTCCTTTGTGACCGATCTCCAAATTACAATTTTTTTTTAAATTCATAAAATATTAAATTTAGCATATTTCCTTCAGATAATTAATCTACTATATATATATATATATATATATATATATATATATATATATATATATATATACAACAAGTGTGATAGAATAATAATGTAATGGATGAGTAATCCTACGCCAATGTTCACAGATGCAACTTCTGTCAATACTTCTTTATGCAAAGGTGTCAAGTTTTTTAGGTCATTTATTATTTCTACTTTTTTGTAATTCAAGAATTATTTGAACCTGGTAGTTGTTATCTGATTAACAATTATTTGTTTCATAAAAGAACTGTAAATACTGAAATAATTAGTAAAGAGCACTAAGAGATTTGTTATGGAAATCATAGTCGATAGGACAATAGTATGTAAACTAACCCTGCGACTGAAAACTGAGCTCCTCCCATGATTGCAGTAGGTCTCTCCGTATTCTCCTTATAAATACTATTAAAATATTTATTTATTCATTTAAAGAGATCCACATCAAGGGTGATCTGCTCTACTAATAAAATAGAAATGGTGCCGTATAAGAGCTGTCTTATTGATTTCAGGCATTAAGAGAAATAAAAAAATATTATTTTTGAGAGAAATTTAAATATTATCAAACAATTATGGAATTGCAAGCAAAAGAACTGAGAAGTGATCAAATCACGTAATAAGAGGTGGAATGAAAACAGGTGTTGTTATCAGAAAAAAATAATAACGTAAATATAATAGAAAATATAATCACCCTGATTTTGCACACGGTTTTAAATATAAATATTTAGACCACTCATACACACATCCATTCAATTATATACATGCATATACCAATAACCTACTTACATATAAATGCTTTCGATTGACCGACTGCACCATAGTTCAATATCTTAGAAAAGTCAAAAGTGTTAATTTAACGAAAATATATATGTATATATATTTATACAAAATTATTTACAATATATGATATTAGGCTATATATAATCACATAATAACTATATAGACCATACTAAAAAGGAATACAAATTTTCTGCCTGCATTTTATTAAATACGCAGTGGCAGCTTTATCAGAATGGACTTATTTCTTATTAATATATCTTGTATAGTTGTATAAAATTTAATCTAATATAAAGTCTTCCTATGCATAATATATTTGATAAAGTGATCTGAATATGTAATATGAATAAACAATAGACAAATATTATATACAAATGAAAGAAAATTAATATTAACTAGTTAAAAGTACAGATTGCCTCTTTCAAATTCACCAAATAAAGATTTCTTAGGTTAAATGGAACTAAAGTAATACAATATAATATATTGCAATTTTATTGAACTCTAATGTTTCAGCTAAATAAATGAAATATGAATGAAGTCAGTAAAACAAGGTAGTGAGCACAGCTTATGGGAATGGCACTTGATTAATAAATCTATCTAAGCGAAGATATACTACAGCCTCACTATTATGATTGTCAGGGTGTTACATCCTTTTTTAAGTATAATTTTAAGAAATCAATAATAATATGATGAACATAAAAAGTATTTTGGGTTAGGGATTTCCATTTCTAAGTAACATTCAAACCCTAAAAATTGACCTTGGAAGTTATTCGTTCTCAAAGAGTATGAACACATTGCGTAACGGGGCTGTAGCATAAACATGCCATGGCCTTTGCAAGTAGAACTCACATACTTTCAACATAAAAGGCTTCTCACAGTCATGACCATTTCATTTATGACAATGACTAAGGATGATTATGAAGCCAGTAAATGTAATATAAATTAAGTCATATATGATTTTTTTACGCATTTTCATTACCCCAAATCCAAAATACATATGATCATGTAAAAAAAATACTGTGGCACAAGAAGACTGTTTCCTCTTAATAAGCTATTTCTTCTTCTAATAGAACAGGTACAGTACGTTACTCTTTTGAAATAGAATTACTAAAAAAAGCGGAAAATCAATAACACAGGTCGCCAACCAAAAAAACTGCATACAATATTTATTCTCATAGATTTTCGCACGCTGAAATTGGAAAAAAAATAAACAAAAATTCATTTTCATGTAGTTTTTTAGTAAAACTTTTTTTTTTTTTGTTTAACGGCGTATTAAAAATTGGGCTATTAACACCGGGCAATATACAGGTTTCCAACCTTTTATAAAGCCAACAGCACATAGTCAGTCACCCATTTAGGTACTGACCACACCCGAAGTTGCTTAACTTTGGTGATCAACGGGAACCTGTGCGTTCCACATAGTCGTGTTAAACCTCAAATGAAAACTGATAAATATAATCTCATCGTAATCTGAACTCAAAATTTTGGTATTTATATTTCAAATTATAATGAAGTAAATTTATAAGTTACTGAAGAGGAGCCAAAGATATGGCTATAATGTGGGCTATATTACATTTTTGAGCTTTTGAACTGCAGCATTTTTTGGGATCGTCATGTTCAAAATGAAAGAAATAACTTAGAATTGAAAAAAAAAAAAAAAAAAAATTTTAAAGAAAGGACTTCAATGACTTTATTACTTTATCAACCTCGCTCTTTTGCAGAATTATATGCAGTCCACAAAGCTGTGTTTTTTTTAAAGAATTATTTAGAAAAAGTAATAAAATGACAGAAGACCTGGTATTTTGCTATATTTCCATAACGCAGTGTCACAATAGCACAGCCAAACCAGCGTCTCTGGTGTTAATGACCTTAACGGTTGACACGCCTTAAATCCAACCAAAAACAAAAAAAAAACAAAAAAAAAAAAACAAAAAAAAAAAACAGCGTCAAGTAAAAAATATGTATATATACGTACAAAGAGAACAGATTACTGAAGGCCCAAGTCAAATAAAATGATAGATAAACATTTTGGATTTTCTTATGAAGCCCTAACAGACTTCTTTCTAGTCGATGGAAATTTATTGGGTAACTATTTAAAAAATAAAACAAAAAAATTCTGAGTCGATTATTGTTTGGAGTTTGGAGAGGATGGTTGTAATCTATACAAATAGTTAAATAAAAAAAAGAAAACGACTATCTTCAGTTGCACGTACTGCCATTCTAAAGTACATTCGATAAACTTCAATAATTATGAAATGTATTTACAATTTTTATGCTGAAACATTAAAGCTGAAATAGGTAAATTTTTTGTTCAGATATTCAATGTAAAAAAAGTAATTGATAAAATCTGTTATAATCATGATGAAACCTAATTTTAATAAAAACAAAATCTAGAAGAAAAAGTTTTAAGCTAACTCATCATACATGTTCTCTACCTCATTTTTTTTTTTTTTTTTATCGATAAATAAAATAATCCAAATTTTTAAACATTTTTTTTACATAGGAACTAATAATATACATAATTTTATTATTATTTTATCAATATTGTAATACAAATTAACAATTAGGCAAGAGTATTAGGAACAATGCAAAGTAATTTAGAGAAATTAAATTTCTTCTTAGCACGAAAATAACTTTACATGAAATAATAATCTCATTTCCTTTTCATTAAAATTTACTGAAATAAAAATCACAAAACTTGTAATTCTAATAACTTTGGCATAACAATCAAAATATAATAAAAATCATCAAGAAGAATATTCTTAACTGATATACAATGCAATATGAATACAAAATGTTGATCTGTGTACAAATTGATTACAATCAAATCACCTAATGTCGAAGCTTATAGTCTTAGGAATGTTGACTAGTTTGTTAATTATCGTTAATAACTAGAAAAAAATAATATATATATATATATATAAATATGTTTGCTGTTAAAAATAAAAAATATGAATATTTTAGAACTAAAAATATAAAAGGAATTTAGACAAAGAGTTTAACATTTTGTAAGATCGTACAGTAAAAACTATGCGAGCAATGATCTCTCTCTCTCCCCTTTCCTCAAGTAATGAAAAATAAGCTAACTTTCAGATAGAGAAGGTATCAGATGAATTATGAAATGAAGATAAGCATTATTGATATTTAATACAAGTTTTACGTACTTGAGCAAAATTACTGAATATAGTCATATTATTTACTCATTTTTATTTTGAGGATTAGGGTCAGTTACAAAGAAGTTAACCTTTACATTTCTTAACTTTAATATAATACTTTCCGCTAGTGGAGTGAACGCTTGGAGACAAGATGACTTCTTAATAAGTGGCCCTGCATATATTAAGGCACAAAGCATATTGGGCCATAGAATAGTTTAAAAACTTTAATTGTTAAATCTATGCATATAATAAGAGAAAAATGGGGGGAAGATTAATTAAAGTTAAGAGCTGTTACAGTACTTCAAAAGGACATTAGGGGGGGGGGGTATTGTAACAATATCACAGCAAACATATTAATAACTCTTTAAAAAAAAAGACCGTCCCTAGGCCCACCCAGCCTTTCATAAGTTTTGCAAGGGGGAAATCAGGTGGCCAGAGCATAGTACTGACCACACTCTCCCACTTGTGCTGTATAGCCACAGAAGTCTGTTATGGGACTGATTTAAAAAAAAAATAATATAATGTAACAATTGTATAATAATACCAGGTAAATATAATGTATTATGAGCAAAATATTTTATCACTGCAAGCATAGATAATCACAAAAGGAGACAAGAGGCCACAATGAAATAGAGTATAAATGTGTCCAATACTGAGATAAAGGTTTAGATAACACAGTTAAAGACAAAATAATTCTCAAAATATATTTTGTCATATATGGCATTTAATGAGACAACATAAAGATTTTAGAAAGGCCCGAGTGATCAGAGCAAATTATTCCATACATAAATATTAATAAATAAAATGAGAAAAGTTTTTGCCTTGCCAGTTTCAAATATCCCTGAATTCATTAAGCATAATTTCATTGCTTAAGAATTTAAGAACATTATTCGGAAAAACGTACTTATTTTAGAACGTTATTTGGAAAAACTTCTTAAGAAATAAACCTTCATACATAATAACGCCATTCGAAGCTTAATAATGTTTTGTTGATCTTTAATAAGTAATGAATAAGTTTTGGCGAGCTGGAGGAGATAGGAAAAATTCTTGAAAAGCAAATAAATTGTCTTTTTTTGATAATTGATAACTGAAATTATTGTAGTGGACTTTTCTTAAGCAACATCCCAAAAATAATTAAGTTCAGCAAAGTCCTGTATCATACTTAAGAAAACTGACAGCAAAAATGTCCTTTTAACACTTAGGCTGCTATGGACTGATATATTAGCCCTGTGGTCGCAGTGCCCTGGGTGCTACAGACTAATATATCAGTCCGGAGGGAGCTGAGCCCAAGGTACCAGTCCGGAGGTAGCAGAGCCCCAGGTGCTATGGACTGATATATTATCCCTGTGGTCGCAGTGCCCTGGGTGCTACGGACTAATATATCAGTCCGGAGGGAGCAGAGCCCAAGGTGCCAGTCCGGAAGGAGCAAAGCCCCAGGTGCTATGGACTGATATATTAGTCCGGCTTCTTTTGCGCTTGGCTGCTACGAGCTATTATATCAGTCCTTCTACTATTGCCATCTGTAGGCTGTTATGGGAGCTGCAGTGTCCTTCAAAGCCGATAGGGGGCATAGGAATTCACTTTTGTCACTTTAACTTTCAACTACTTAGCCTACTTGTACACGTATACCTGCTACCTCCCCTTTCTTACAGCCCAAAACCGCTGTTTCTCTTTACCTGTATTTACTCTGCATATTTCTCTAGTATATTTTGAGCTTTTCAAGTGATCAACTGTTTGTATAAATATTTCTAAGACATTTTATTCTGAACAAGAATTGTTAAAACTTTTGACAAGGGTGTGAGCGAAAGTGAATGTTTCTATTGGAGATACACCTGGAACAAGCGGAATGCAAAGTACAAGAGAAGAGGGAATCTTCCGATGAAACATCGTGTGAGGAAAGTATTCAGCACACGGGGCACTCCAGGCGCTAGGCTATCCCCCACCACCGTACCATCTAGCCCTACGTGCATTACGCAGCCTAAAGGTTAGACATAAATATACCAAATAATTATAAAACATTTATAAATGTTTGGTATACATTTTAGACATAAATTTAGGGGTTAATATTACATTTTTTTCTGATTCAACTAAAACAAACAGGTGAAGCAAAACCAAGTTGATTAATAAATTATTACAATATTTTGAATAATTTGTTTATCTTCAGAATATTTTTATTAAAAACATGCCATAAATAGTTAGATATATGGAATTATGTTCTTATATCATATTATATAAAAATGTAGAACAATTGGGAGTTCTTATCATACACAACCATACGGTGAGTTTAGAAATTTAATGATAATGTGGTATCCATTTTGAATATTGTCAGTTTCTTCAATATTAATAAATATAAAATTCATTAATTCAAGACATATATTCCATATTATTTGATTATAATTTTTCTGAATTTAAAAAAACGAGTTAAGAATTTACATGTCATGTTAAAAAAAAGACTTAAGATTCACATGGGTTGGATAGAATTCTATGGACATTGGAGTTGTATTTATAAAATACGACTGCAAAGCAAATAAAAATCAAATAGAACATTTCTTTGGGTAAAAAATCTCCTGTAATCCCACAAGGAAGTTTATAATTGTTCATAATTCTTCAGTAAAAAGGAAAAATAATTCATTAAATAATTACATCTTCCTTCATGAATATGGAATTATTTAGATGCAAATTTTTATTTAATGAATGTAATTTTATATTGTAATTTTAAAACATAATCAATGAAACATTTTATAGCCCTGAAAATGACTGATACTCAACAAAATATTGGCCATAAATAATAATGAATCAACTGTGTATATTTATTTTGGATCCCAAATCATCTTTAAATCAATTATGAGCATATCACACAAAAATATCATAATAAATACGAATAATAATTAATTTAATATAAATATGTTATATTTTTTATTTTGATAAAGATAAACAAATTGTATTTTGTTTTTCTTTATTTATTGATGACACATATTTATTATTAACTTCAACCACATCCTCTTAACTCATCTCATAAGAGAGATTATTTTAATGCAAATTTTATGTTTTACGTAATTACTGATAATATGATTTTTGAACAGATATTAAAGCTCAAACAAAAGGTAAACAACTTCATGGCAAATAATTTATAATTTGATCGAACGATGAGAAACCTAAGAGCTTCTTTTAATGAGAGAAGATAATTGCAGCCCTCGAGAAAGAATTGCTTTTAATTAACATTAATTAAAAACTAAATTAAAAAAATAATTCTTTGCTCCAGTCCTTTGATGTGATCCTTCCTTTCTCCTCTTCAAGCCTTACATCACAATGAGTAGCATCAGCATAAAATATATATTCCCTTTGAAAAATTAATAAACCATTATATAAAGATTATAATAAAGCCTAATTTCCTAAATTAATATTTAATACAAACCCCCTCATGACAAAAATGTTGTTTAACTCAGGAAGAATAACAATACTGCACATAATAACATTATAAATATTACATTGCAAATTAATATATTCTTATCAGAATTATTCGAACGTGTAGAAGTACCATGATTTACATTTTAGTTTATTGGAGCTGATTCGGAGAGAAGACGTTCATGTCGCTACTGAGCGTTTGAAGGCACTTTGGTAGTGGATCCTCGGTCCACTATGTTTGGAGGGAATCACTCGTAGTACCCCACCAATCACAATCCACGTCTCACCAGTTAAACATTGAAAATTCTTCCTAATAAACAAATATTATAGTAAAATTAAGTTTTTTTTATATATATTATTAAATGCTTATGGGACAAAATAATGATGTCAGTCCTAATGTTAGTTAATTAAATTTAGTAACATTGGTTTAGTTTACTGATTAAAATATTTATTTGATTATAAAGTATTTTTACATAAAAATCAAAACACTCACTTTTAAATTTTATAACAGTCAACTGTTATATTATTCAAACTGCCAGTAACATTATGTTCATGAAACCTTAAGCTTCCAGAATACTTGTATTTTGATTGCAATTTGAATAATAACAAAGAAGTACATATCTTTGTTATTATTAATTAATACACTAGCAAAACTCCCTCACGAAAGTCACTCGAGTGAAAATTACTGGCTGCAAGTGAAATTTCATACTACCCAAAATAGCGTGAAAAATAGCGCAGAGTGGGGCGAGTTGTCTTCAGTTCTGGTTTTCCCACCAACATGGAAACTTGTTTTGCTGAAGCAGCGTTTTCCATCATATTAATGTAATTTTTAATCAAGAAAGTAAAGAAGAAAAATCATCGCCCTCGACAATTAGAACAAACAATTATTCATTAGCAGAAGCCAGTATGGAAAAAATTGTAGAGCTTGATGGGCTGCAACCGCTGTTCTTGATTCATCATCCCTCGCGCAACTATGGGGTTTACACTGAGCGAAACTCGATGAGTGAGACCCCTTGACAAACAGATAAAAACGAGGGTATCACCCCACAATTCCTCAGGGATGAGGGAGCGTCTACACAAAGCGAAATTCCCTTAAAATAATTATTCCACAAGAAAATTGCGCCTAGGGTAAACCTGGCTTAATAAGAGCCCGTGGTTCCAATTTTGGCCTAAAACATCCTGCCCTTTGTAATTTATTAAAAAAATAGAAAATTACATTTAAAAAAAAATCAAGAACAAAAAACAGATTAAAAAAATCATTTACAATGAAGTTGAATAAGCAAATATTTTCGATATGAAAAATTTCATTTACGCTTTTCAGAAGGTTATTAATATGAGGAAATGATAAGGCAATGACTGTATTTACCCGAAGATGATAAGGTACCTTTATTGACCTCTAGCTAAATAGATGTTGAGAGGGGAGTATCTGAGACCACTAACAGTAAATTTGTTAAACAAAACAAGAACATTCACAGAGGCAAAGAACTGAGATTATGTCAATCTTTTAATTTAATTTATTTTCTAATTGCTTCTAAATATTCCAAAACATCAGTCATATTTAGTTGACTTTATGTACAAGTTTCAATGAGTCAGCGGATTATAACGGTGCCATATAGTTGACAGAAGTCTTGAAATTTCAGTCGAAATTAATTTTGTGAATTGAGAGTGATTACTTTCAAGATTTGGATTCGTGATTCTTAGTAAATTGGAATTATTCAGAACAAAACAATTTTTAAGACTAAACAGACATACTTACACAACTTAAAGAATTCCATTAGTATAATATTGAAAGCCATCGTATAACTTTGTGCTGAGAGAGTGTAAGCTCGACTCTACAAGATTGCCAATGAGGAGCTGGAGCTGAGCATCTGTCATTGTTGAATGAAATCTATTCTTCAAAGCTTGCACTGTTGCAGTACTTGACTTAAAGCATGGTAACTGGCCACCTAGAAACAAGATAATTTATCACAATTTTGCAAAATGACAAGAAAACATATCTAAATACAAGTTATTAGACCTCAGACTACAAATTCAACACTCAAAATGTATCATCTTTTATCACCGAGGAGCTGCAAGTTGACGAAGCCTACTGATCTCTGGATACAATGCAATACTTCCATTGTACATTTATTTTCCCATCCTCCTTTTTGATCCAGGCTGTTGGCCGATAGTACTGGAGTTAAAAATATTTACACTATTCACAATTTTTCAATATTCACATATTTATATATTTCTATTATATAAAAATGCCCCCCATTTAAAAAGTTCACCCAATGTTTTAATCTAAGCACATTATATGCATTATGTTTAATTTAATACTTGTTGAGTGCATATTACTGTTTGAAAAAGGGAAAGAAAGATCAAAAGATCTACAAATAAGGGAAAGGTACAGCCTTGTTAGATGATTTTGAGATATCACTGTTGGATGATCTGGAGATACGATTGCTTAAATTTTGAAAGGCAAGCTTCTTCAATGATAATCAATTATTGTTGGAGATCACTCGATGAAAGCCATTGCTCGTCTTCCAGCCAGATTCAGTAAAAAAGACATGTATTCTCCTAAATGTATTCTAGTGGTGAAACAGGGAACTATTAGTTCCTCTAAAATCCCTTCGACAGAATCAAAAACAGAAGTTGTCTACAAGTCATCTGCATTCAAGTCTATAACTCATAATACAGGTAGAACTGCGGGACAAGTCAATATCACCAGACGCACGGCTCTCTCCAAGCTTGAGGAAAAGTCATCTGCACCCAGAGCACAGCTTCCCTCGAATTTAACAGCAGTCATCTACACTCTGAGAGTTAATACAACTTATCTTAGGCTGCACCTACATTGGGCCCATATTTTGCGAAGTCCGATCTGATCCGATTTCGTTTGATCGCCAACAGCGGCCGACATGAGTGCCTACATTGGTCTCGACCCGATCCGATCCGATTTAGCCACAGCTCGTCAGTAATGACCTCGTAGTGAAGTGAAAATGAGTGATTAAGATAAGAAATACCACCTAATAAATATAGAAACCTTCGATTAGGTTGAATGTTGGAGGTAAGAGAAGTATTAGTATTCGTGTATTAAAATCATTTATAAGAAAGGTAAGTAGAAGGTTATAAACATTGGAAGGTTATAAACATTAAAACATTATAAATATTGGAAGATTATAGACGTTGGATGGTTATAAACATCTTTCCACACAATTTAATAAACGAGGGAAATAAAAAAAAAAAAAAAATGTTATTTCCTTTGTTATAACAAAAAAAATGCATTGAAATCGGTTAAGATTTAGAACCTGTAGACGTTTTTGAAACACAAAATGTGGGTTGGCGCCATTTTGCTTTGTCGGTCCGAAATCGGTCCAGAAACAAACAAGTTTTAATGGCCAAGAATCGGTGGCTGTTGGATTCTTATAACCTTCCAATGCGTATAACTTAGCTACCTTTCTTAAAAATAATTTTAAAATATGAATACTAATGCTTCTCTTATCTCCAACATTCAACCTTATCGAAAGTTTCTATACTTATTAGGTAATATTTCTTAAATTAATCACTCATTTCACTTCACTACTAGGTCATTGCTGACAAGCTGTGGCTAAATCGGATCCGATTGGGTCGGGACCAATGTAGGCACTCATGTCGGCCGTTGTCGGTCAAACGAAATCCGATTGAGAGAAATACAGACCCAATGTAGGTGCAGCCTAACCGATTTAGCTCATGTCTACCCCAATAAGTTATGTATTTTAAATCAATATATCGTAACCAGTTTCACTCAGCATACAGTCCAAATTTTATTGATTTACTAGCTGACCCGGCGAACTTCGTACCGCCTAACAGTCAATTCTTTTATTTTTTGTTTAACACTTATTCTGCTATTTGGGACACCCGGACAGCTAGTAAGATAAAAAAGAAAAGAAAAAAAAACTTAATAAGTCGACATTTACATTAAGCCAAAAAATAAAAATTATAAAACACTTAAAATTCTTTTAATAGTCACTAAAAAATCACAATCAAAATTACAATATCAGATTTCTTATTATGATACCTAATTATTATATTTCATTTTATTTTTACTTATTCTAAATTAAGTTTCATTTTTATTGTAGCACTTAATGGCACACGATATTTTTTGTTTCATTACCTGACGCGTAAATAAACAGAGCAGATGGTTTTACAACATGGGAAAAGGCAACATACAATTGACTATGCGAGAAACATGGGTTTTCTAGATTAATTCCACAAACACTTAATGACTGCCCTGGGATTTGTTTATAGTCAGATTGAGTTCATAGGTCCAATAGCAACACAGCTACAGGCACTGTAATGAATTCACAGCAGCTCAATTCAAACTTGCACCATTATTAGTCGAATGTCGCGCTTCAAGGGGCTGTCTTAACCGAATTCTTTCACATTCATTGCGATCTTCACGTTCCTGGGCAGTACGATTAGATTGATAATTAATTTGATGCTTTGCATTTCGGGTTCTTCTGCCTAAATTTGTCCGCCGCCTTATAGGAGGCATATTTAGTAAGTCACAAACACACAACACTTTAGTAATTTTATAGAAATTTGTGGCTTTTAGATTTAGTAATATTATAGATGCACAGCAAAGAGATGTTTACATTTCAAGTGACATTTTACCACAGACAATTTGTTTTGCCTTCCCAGAACCCCTCTACTAACACTTTATGGTATGGTATTAAAGTTCAAATTGACCTTTAAGTATTATTACGAATCTTTTGTATGGGAATATAGAAAAGTGGAGACTTTTTTACTTCGTTGAAATATAAATTAATTTAGATTGCATTATTAATATGTGATTCTAATGTCACCTAGTGATTACATGTTCTTATTTATTTAAATTTGTTTGCTTATACACAAATAACCAAATACGTTAACTGTTAAAAATATTATAATTGAGAACATATGTTTTATTTAAAAATTAATTTGCGTTAAGGAAGTGAAAAAGACCCGAAAATTGTTGTTTTTAGACTTTTTCGGGCTATTTTTTAAAATGTTTTCTCAGTAAGAACCATCCTCGTACTTCAAGGAATATTATAAAAAAAGAATTAGCGAAATCGGTTCAGTTGTTCTCGAGATTTGCGCTTACCAACACATTTAGCGATTCATTTTTATATAATAGATATACAAATAAGTTAACTGTTAAAAATATTATAATTGAGAACATATTGTAATGATATATTACATTCACGAAAATATTTTTAAATTCAAATAACCATCGATATTTTGAAAAGCCCGCGCAAATCACAAACCATATATACAAATAACATCGTATTATATACGATCAAAATTAATAATATTTTTGGACAATACTGGTATACAATATATCCATATTAAATGTACATTCAGATAACAATAAATTAATTATTTGAAGTTACAAAAAACATAATTTTTATCTTCATATATGAACCAATAAAATGCGGAAGTTAGAAAGAAAGAAGCCAAAGTTTCCCGCTCGAATGGCGTCAGTCGATTCCCAACATTCATGGAATGAGGAGCTGGGGTCTGTCCTCAGTGGATTCTCAGCAACGATAGAGAGAAGTGAGTTGATCCCCAGCAGCCCTGGATTGAGGATCGTGAGTTGATCCCCAGCAGCCTTGGATTGAGGATCGTTAGTTGATTCTCAGCGTTGGTCGAATGCGGAGCTCTCCTCCAAGGAGTACGGAGTGTATTGAAGCCTTGTTGGAAGCGGATTGATTTAGAGGTAAAAATTGTTTTTTTTGTAGTTGTTGATTATTTTATTATTATTTGTGTGTATTTTAATATTGTTTTGTATTTCGGAATTGTCTAAGAATCAATATTATATTCTTTATTCACTCGGAACTTTTATCCCTGAGATTAATTTAAATTCATATAATAAAAGTAATTACAATTGTTTCATTTTTTTTATTAAAATAATTAATCTTAACAGTTATTGGCGACCCAACGTGGCGCAATCATTTTATAATAATTAATCATAATATTTAATGACGCCCAACGTAGACGGCCGAGTGAATTAAAATTAAAAACGGTAAATAAATATTAAAAATAAAATAATAATTTTTTTATATTATAAAAATGTCTGACGTAAATATTGAACAATTTCAAAATAACGGTGAAGAAAATAATGTAGAATCACCGGAATACGTATTTTTTACGCCAGGAGAAATAAATATAATAGTCGAAACACGTGAAAATGAATTGCAGGAGGATGATGCAATAGCATTCAGAGAATCGACGGCGGGTTCCTTAGGAACGGAAATTATATCCAATGGCGGGAACCGTACTTCCGAGAGGGATAATGAGATGCATCCTCAAGGCCTAGAACATTTGATGAAGCTATTATTAGAACAAAATAAAGAACTGAAGTTCGATTTAAGTAAGAGTATTTGCAATATTAAGCATGAAATAAATCAAAATATGGTTGAGCTAAGTAAAAACAATAAAAAATTGGAAAATAAAATTGACGCAAATAGGATCGAATTAAGTAGAAATAATAAAAAATTGGAAGATTTATGTAATGCTTTAAATAATATGGGTAAAAATCAGAATGAAGAGACGATAGAGTTGGAAAAATCGAATAATAACCTTTTTAATAAAAATAATAGAAGTAGTGAAGAAATTATTGAGATTAATGAAAATAATAACGAAAATTTAATTAAAAATACCGAAAATGACGATACATTAATAAATAATGACAATTTAAATGAAACTATAAAATACAGTTTAAATAGTAATGATGGTAGTAATGACCAAATATTTGAAGAAGATGAAATATTTATAGAAAATGAAAATATAAATGACTATAATTGTTTAACCTATCAAGATAATAAAATTCAAGAATTATTAAGTGAATTAAGTAATGAAAATGAGGTTAAGAATAATAAAATAAATAATAAGCTAATAAATGATAATTTCAAAAAAAAAATAAGGACAAAATTTATAAATAAAATGATGAAACAAAATAAAATTGAAAAATTATCTGATAACTATAATTTCAAAATAAATGATAAGAGTTATAATAAAAGAAGTGGAAATATACCAATGAAGAAACTGAATAGAACTATTATTAATGATAATAATTTAAAGATTTTGAATGTCAAATTTGGAAATAAAATAAAAATTCTTTATAAATATAAAAGACAACTTGGAATAGAAAAAATGTCAAAGCTAAATCGGCCTCCAAGGAAAAGAATAAAACACTTTTATAGAAAGAAATTGGACTGCTGCAAAGGAAATATTAACGACCAGGAATAAATTCATGAAAAAATTTAAAATTAATATCTATTAGTTTAGTGTGTTTTTATAAAATTTATTAGTTTAGCATTTTTTTTAAGAAAATAAGATTTATATTAATATAAGATTTAATTGATAATAATAATATTTAAAAATTTATCATAAATTTAATAATCATATTAGTTTAGGATAAGGTAGTTTTGATAATGATAATGTTTAAAAATGAACAATGAAAAATGATAATTTAAATTGAGAAATGATAATGAATAAAAATTATGTAACGAAATAAGTTATTGAAAATTTGAATAAATAACAGGCTGACCAATCTAAATAATAATTCTGTATTCCGAAACTCCAAATTATGAATTCAATTTTAAATTTATTTTTTATACCGGACTAAAAATATTTTTTTTTTTAAATTTTTTTTTTAGACAGGAGTGCAAATGTAATGATATATTACATTCACGAAAATATTTTTAAATTCAAATAACCATCGATATTTTGAAAAGCCCGCGCAAATCACAAACCATATATACAAATAACATCGTATTATATACGATCAAAATTAATAATATTTTTGGACAATACTGGTATACAATATATCCATATTAAATGTACATTCAGATAACAATAAATTAATTATTTGAAGTTACAAAAAACATAATTTTTATCTTCATATATGAACCAATAAAATGCGGAAGTTAGAAAGAAAGAAGCCAAAGTTTCCCGCTCGAATGGCGTCAGTCGATTCCCAACATTCATGGAATGAGGAGCTGGGGTCTGTCCTCAGTGGATTCTCAGCAACGATAGAGAGAAGTGAGTTGATCCCCAGCAGCCCTGGATTGAGGATCGTGAGTTGATCCCCAGCAGCCTTGGATTGAGGATCGTTAGTTGATTCTCAGCGTTGGTCGAATGCGGAGCTCTCCTCCAAGGAGTACGGAGTGTATTGAAGCCTTGTTGGAAGCGGATTGATTTAGAGGTAAAAATTGTTTTTTTGTAGTTGTTGATTATTTTATTATTATTTGTGTGTATTTTAATATTGTTTTGTATTTCGGAATTGTCTAAGAATCAATATTATATTCTTTATTCACTCGGAACTTTTATCCCTGAGATTAATTTAAATTCATATAATAAAAGTAATTACAATTGTTTCATTTTTTTTATTAAAATAATTAATCTTAACAGTTATTGGCGACCCAACGTGGCGCAATCATTTTATAATAATTAATCATTACAATATGTTTTTATTTAAAAATTAATTTGCGTTAAGGAAGTAAAAAATACCCCAAAAGTGTTGTTTTTAGACTTTTTCAGGCAACTTTTTAAATTTTTCTCTCCGTAAGAACCATCCTCGTAGTTGAAGGAATATTATAAAAAAAGAATTAGCGAAATCGGATCAGTTGTCCTCGAGATTTGCGCTTACCAACACATTTAGCGATTCATTTTTATATAATAGATTTAAATTATAGAATCAGCCTAAGCAATTTTCAGGCTTAGAGTAACATTCAATTCATTTTATAGATTGAATTACTTTAGCCAATACATATCTAATTTCCAAATAACTCATTAATGGGGCGAAAAGGTTCATAAATGATACACCCCCAGGGATTGAGATTAATTTATTCATTAGAGCTGGAATCTTATTACAATAATTCATGCCACAATTATGTAACATGTTTATTATTCATAAGGGGAAAATGTCAAAGAATACTCCAATATTTCATTCATTCAGTCAGAATAAAAGATGGATTGTAAATTACAAAACAATAATCATCCCCCAGCTTCTAAAATGTAATTTCTTCTTCTCTAAAATGGATAGACTAAATTTTTGCTTAAACAGCAATAAGTGGAGCAGGAAAATTCAATTTGATATGAATACAATAATTTATAATTAATATTTTTTTTTTTTAATTATCTTTCAATTTTATTTTAATAAAAGATATTATTTTTTAATGGCAATAATTATTGCTTCTGTCTAACAAAAAGGGTCGGAGGCCTGGTGGCCGCGAGTGTAAAGGCATTCTATGGCACTCTTTGCCAAAGATCGAATGAAAAAGCATCAGCCTTATCCTGGCTAGAAAACCTGTATTAAACTTTGGAGGCCCGGTGGTCGTGAGTGTTAAGGCGTGAGCACTTAACACGCCGTGTCAAAGTTCGTTGGTTTCCCACTATGGGGTGGTGGCTTTTCTTTAGAAAAAGGAAAAGGCATCAGCTCTATCCTGACTAGGTTACTAGTGGTAACCTATAGATAACCTGTCCCAAAATTCGTAGTAAATAACAATGGACGTTACAATTTAAATAAATAAACTTGTTCCAAAAACTTTTGTTACATACAAAAGAATCTAACCTGTGTATAGATGCCTTCGAATGTCTATATTATTTTGCTTCAAATCAATTTAAATGCATAATTTAATCATGCAGAGTTTAACATGTTATTACTTACCTATACTCATGATTTCGACAAGGCTTAAAATTTGATCTGAATACTTTCTTGCTGCAATTAGTCCTTTGAGCATAAGAAGTTTGAAATACTCAAACATGTCAGACGAAAGTCCACCCATTACTTCGACAAACTCTGGTGTTAATTTAAAGGGTGATGTCTCAAATCCAAGGTTCCTTGGGGATGAAGACAGAATAAATCCAAAGTCAATATGAATCAGGTGACCTTCACTGCTTAGTAAAATATTACCATTGTGCCTAAAAAATAAAAAAATAAATGGATGAAGAAAGAAAATGTATAAAGTATATTCTCTTCTTGCATGGGGGTATGTAAGGGGAGGCTGAGGGGGCTGCGCCCCCCCCCCCCCCGAAATCGGTATAAATGTATCATAAAAATCTTAAAAATAAATTAATCAAGATCATTTAGTTCAGAAAAAGTAGTTTTTATTGGGTGGAATAGTGTTTTAATTGTCTAACTATTCCAAGCTCTAGATTGTTAGTATTCCATACCCCCCAAATGTTCTCTGCCCCCCCTGAAATTCTCCCAGCCCTGACCAAAATTATTTTCTATATATGCTCATGACCTGAGATATTTTAGGAAACTTTTCAAGTCAATGACAGGTCAGCTTTTGGCAGCCGAAAAGGCCTCTATAATTTTTAATTACCAAGGAATGATTGAACACCCATTTCAAAATTTGTATATAGCTTAACTTATATGTAAGCATAGCAATAGATTTTTCACAGGACAAGGTCGTGCAAGAGCTTTGGAAAAGTAGGTCAGAAAATTAAACACTCAGGAGAAATTTTGCTTAAGCAATCTTTAGTTATTAAATAAAGTGAATTCCAAAAGCCAGACCTTTTGATTTGACCTAAGGCACTGCAAGATGACTGCAAAGATTGGCTCTCAGCTTGACATTTCTGCAGTTCCGGCAATATTTACCCAAGTGGCCGCTATATTGCAAAACTATCTAGCAGACTGTCAATCTCTGCAATCATCTTGCAGTGCCTTAGATCTAATCAAAACATCTTCGGAATTCACTTTATTTAATAGGTAAAGATTGATTATGCAAAGTTTCATGCAGGCGTTTGATCGTGTCCCCAAATATGAATTTTCCTACCTACTGTTTCAATGTCCTTGTCCTTGTCCCATGAAAAATTTCTTGGAGTACCTTTTCTGTTATTCTTGGATATCATACGCATATCAGACAGGCAAATCGTGCGAATTAGCACAACATGATCTGGTGTGCAAGCTGGAGAGGACGGTACAGTACAAGGAGACAGCACTATGTGCATTTCTAGACGTGGAGGGAGCTTTTGATAAAACTCCCATCACGGCGGTAAGAGATGCCATGGTCAGCAGGAAAGTAGAGGAATTCATGACAGACTGGACGGTAACCCTGTTGAGAGATCGTACCATAAGGCTGTTAGAGGGAACTTACTGCAAACACATTAAACCAAGGACAGGCTGCCCCCAGGGGGGAGTCTTATCACCTCTGTTGTGGTGTATGGTAGTAGATACACTGCTGACAAGACTCAAGGATCAGGGATTTAACTTACAGGCGTATGCTGATGACCTGGTGATTACAGTGGCGGGGAAGGTACTACCTACTCTAGCTGAACTGCTCGATGCAGCACTACGCATTGTGGACGAATGGTGCAGGGATAAACATCTTAAGATCAACCCGCAGAAGATCACACTGGTACCCTTCACAACAAGAAGGAAAGTGGGGGACTAGGTACACCGAGGCTTGCAGGCAGCAATTTAAGTTATTCCAGTACAGTAAAATACTTAGGAGTCACTTTGGACTCAAAACTTAACTGGAAGGAGCACATCCACAGCCAATAAGGCCACACGGACCCTGTGGGCATGTAGGAGACAACTGGGGCATAACCCCCAAGGCTATGCATTGGATCTACACTGCGATTGTGAGACCGATAATTACGTATGGAGCAATAGTGTGGTGGCATCGGTGCTACACTACAATCAATAAGAGAATACTAGGTTCTCCGCAAACGATGGCTTGCCTGATGATTACAGGCGCAATGGGCTCCACCCCCACAGGGGCTATGGAGATCCTGCTTAACCTAAGGCCAATAGAGATTTTTATTGAAGAAACGGCTAGACATACGGCATATAGGTTCAGTATATTGGGACAGAAACCATGTCCAACGTTTAGTGCACACTGTGATATTATCCGGAGGAATCTGCAGGAACCAATTCTCTGCATGCCTTCGGACTACCAAGACCAGATAACCTTCAGCTCAAATTTTGTTACAACAATCAAAACAAGAGAGGAGGCGATGGGACATAAAATGATACAAAGCCGGGTAGACAGCTATGGATTTACCGAAGGCTCGAAAACTGAACTAGGTACAGGAGCAGGGGTGTGGATTCAGGATACCACACACAGTCTCAACATACCACTTGGCAATTATGCTACAGTGTTTCAAGCTGAGGTATTGGCCATTAATATGTGTGCGGACATCATGAACAGCGGAAGCCCTAGAGACAAACGCTTTACAATATTCTCGGACAGCCAAGCCGCTATAAGGGCATTAGCTGCAAACAGAATAAAATCTAAGGTCGTACAGGAGTGTAAGGATAGCCTGAATAATCTAGGCAGGAAAAACGGGGTCAAACTGGAGTGGGTACCAGGACACTCTGGCATACCTGGGAATGAGAAGACTGATGAATTGGCTAACATAGGAGCATCCATGACACCTCTCTCACCAGAGCCAATATGTGGAATTGCACCGGCTGTTGCCAGATTGAGCATCCGTAGGTGGGCTGAAGCTGAACACAAGAGGAAATGGAGCAGAAGTGCTACCCAGAGACAGGTAAAGCAATTTATGGTCTTTGTGGATAAGAAAAGAACGGATTCACTGCTTAATCTATGTAGAAGCAAGGTGAAACTACTGACGGCCCTACTTACAGGGCACTGCAAACTACGGAGACACCTCTACTTCATGGGACTCTCCAATACAACATGGTGCAGATTGTGCTCTGAGGATGACGAGACCCCACACCATATTGTATGCAGATGCACGACGCTGGCAGCCAAGAGGTATTTGCACTTCGGGACGGCGATAATTGATGATCCAAGGAGGACACCGGAGCTGAACATCACAACGTTAAGGAAGTATCCTGTATCCTGATACAGGTCTGGCATTGTAACAGAACGACACGTCGGGTGGCACAATAGGTCTTGTAGGCCTCGGTGCGGTTCCTCGGTTAGCCGGGCACCTTCTTTTCTAAAATCTAATCTATTCTTGGATAAAAGTTAAACTGTATACAAATTTTGAGACGAGTGTTCAGTCATTCCCCGAAAATTAAAAATAATCAAGGCCTTTTGGGCTGCCGTTTACTGGGCAAAAGGAATTCTCAGCTGAAGGCTCTCCAACAATGACATCATAGGATGTCTAGGTGGTGTTTTTCCAGCTCACATACTGATGCCACAGCTCCTTGAGGGCTGAAACCTCTTCTAGTATCTCCAAAGCCATCTTTTATGTGATAACACAAACATTGCATATAAATAAAAGAAGGTTTTGCCTGTACATTGCATAGAATCAATCCTTTCATACAATTTTTTTCATTTTATACATCAAAGAACTCTTTCTTTTTAGCGCGGTTCCTCCCTCCCCGATAGGGAGGAATTCCGCTTATAAGGTTGATACAATAAAACAATCCGGAAGTGCCGACTAGAAAACTTCGCGTTTCAGAACCCCTAGAGACCGAAAATAACGGGGGTTAAAATTTGTATATATATATATATATATATATACATATATATATATATATATATATACATATATATATATATATATATATATATATATATATATATATATATATATTTGTCTGTTCGCGGATTTCTGGCCTCCCTAATTGTCCGATTTTGATGAAATTTGGTACAAAAATCTGTCGCCCGATTTGAAAGGTCAAGTTCGTTAACCAGCAAAATCCGCCCGCTGGAAGATGGCGTTTGGGGCGAAATTGGCGCAAAAAAATCGTAACGCTTACGTTTTTGAGTTCATAAGCTTGTAAGTACTCGTTTTATAGGCTTCTTTGGCTAGGAAAACGAATGAAACCATTTTCAAGGCGATAGCTTTAACCGTTTTTGAGAAAATTGGAAAAATAGTTTTTGAATACTGTTTTTGGTTTGGGTACTTAGAATCATGGGATTCAGTTGAAACATTTTCTGCATGTTTTACTATCATTAAAACTAATATGTTGAAATTTTGGTTACGTTTGGAGTTAAGGAAGGGTTAGAATAAAATATTTTATTAAGACATAAAAAGTTTTGGTAACTTTGTATATTTTCCTTAATATCTCGAAAAAGGTTGAGAATCTTGGTAAACGAAAGAATACCATTAGAAAGCTTACTAAATGCTCTACAAAAAAGGTTCTGATGAAAGTTTTGATTAGGCGATGTCAATCGGAGAAATAAGTGCTTAAAACATTAAAGTAATTGATTTTGCTTATTCGAACTGTTCTTTTTGTCTGTTTTTATTCCTTGTTATTTTTTAATTGCTTATAGTTGGATAATGTATTTTACAATAAAACAGATTAGGCAAAGTAAGAAAAACAATTCATTGTTAGAAATAAAGCTTGCCAAGAGAAAAAGATTCGATGACGTCTTTTGAATATTTTCAATTGCTTTTATGCTGTTGGTTTTATTTTTATTTTATTTTTTAATTGATTTTATCTGTAGAATTATTACTATAGTAAAAGAACACAGGAATATGTGAACATTTTTGATATTTTCCAATTCATTGATACGCATGAAATGAAGTATCGGTAGAAGAGGTTTCTAGGGTCTTGCGGACCCGACCCCAGGTATAGCCATAAAACCCTTTGAACAAAGGCCGAGGAAAATATTATCTGTTTCTATTCTATGCTTTTCAAATGAGAATAGGGATATGAACAGGAACCGGGGTCTAATGGCTAGTGCCTTGGATTCATAAGCGGGAGATGGTGGGTTCGATTCCCAACCTCCTGCAGGAATTTTATCATCCCACGGCTCGCTGGTAAAATTCCTCGCTAAACCCTGGATGTCGGCGCTAATGACCTAGATGTAGATGAGCCGTAAAAAAAAAAAAAAAAAAATGAACTGGAGCCGTGCTAAGATGACGCAGTTCCTGCGAGTCGGACTTTTTATACTCTTTAAACAGCTTTTGCTAGATAAATGGATAAAATGAATGATGGTTGATTGTATAAAACTAACCTTATATAATTGAAATAAAGGAATACTTTTTTTTGTAAATGACAACTTACAGTACAAATTGATGAAATGTTAAAAATAATTACCTGTCTTTAACTTGAATGAGATAAGAAACAAGGCAATAAGCAGCACAAGATTCAACAAAGTTCTTCTGAGCGTTAAGGAATTCTTCTGAATTAGGAGGTCCAAACTCTCTTTCAAAGTATTCCCAGAGGGAGAGCTGGCAGTGTTTCTTAATCTGATGGAGGGAAACTGTGTTGAGGATAGGCTCAATCAGTCCAGAATCATTCGATAAACACAAAATCCTGAAAAACAAGACTTAATAAAGCAGGTAGTAAAATATAAATAAAATAAAACTTAAGATGTAACATTTAGTGAAGAGAGGCAAAATCTGTGTGATTCAAGTAATCATCAAAACTAGTTGTTTAATCAAAACTAGTTATTCAATTTCTAGAGAATTGATGATGAGCAAGAACTTGTCTATTTAATTTCCTTAAATGTTAAAGTCCATTTATAATTGACACAGAATTTCAGAACAGATAGAAGCCTTTTCTTTTTTCTAAAGAAAATCCATCACGCCTAGTGGGATTTAACCCACAACCTTAGGCACGGAGTCCTCATTGCCTTAGCTCACACACTGGGTCTCGTGTTTCCTATTGAGTGATATGTTGGCATTACTTACTTGTTTCCTGTTGGAATTACTGGCGAAGGGTCGTCCAATTCCTGAGGTAGGTTTTTTGCTTACAATATTATCTTTCACCAGCACCCATCAAGAGAGTAATATGATTTTTTTTTAAATGTCATTTTTTATAATTGATGTATATGGATGCTGTCACACCAGTAAAATAAACACTTTGCAGCCATAGAGAAGAACCTTTAGGGAAAATTTAGCTGTTGATAACATACTGTAAACTAAGGTGCTAAGTTCTTGAATATTTAGGAAAAATAATCCTAAGAGGTTGGATTATTACACACTCAAATGGCAGTGAAAAATGTCACAATAGTGAACACAATAATGCTGAGACAATTAAACCTTCACTTTATTTGATGCTATATTCATCTCAGATATAGCATACGGAAATGTGCCCCTAATCGAAACTAACACATTGTTGGTATAGCCTTGTGCCTGAAAAATGGTGCTGTGGTAGGGAGTCCACCTCTATGAAGATCTGTGTTACATTCTGATCCTCGTGAGTTAATTTTCCCCAAAAAATAAAGATCTAAAAATTAATAGGCTTTACTTATTTTTTACTTTCCTTTATAAAGTGTATCCACTTCTAGGCTATTGCTGTGTTTACTATAATCTTTATTAATAATAATGAAAGTTTTATTGTCTATATGTACCTGATAAGATCTAAATTAATGTAATAAGTACAAGCTTTAGCACCATAATGAATATATTTATTTATCATATGAAATTATCATAACCTCTATAAGCACCTGTTAAGCAGGTTAGTTCTATCTGATATATCAGGACTAGCCAACCATTACACCCTTTCTTCTCTCAAAGATTGAGACGGCTTGGCTGTCTGACTCTTCTTCCACTCCTAGTCCTAACTCTTCTCTTCCTCCATCATCTTGTCTTCTATTCCTCTCTTCCTGTCTCTCCTTCTTTTCTGGTCTTGTTCGTACCACTTTAGTTTCACTTTTTTCATCAACTGACTCTCTCCTTTCCTCTCCCAGTCGATCTGAGGTAGAAAATCGTGATTCACTGGGTACAAAGAATATACCTGATTTCTCCTAATAATTCGCCCAGATACATCTATCAGATACTCCCTTTCATTAAGGCCATGGTCTAAAATGGTCCCATATTTCTTCAAATTCTTCGCCCATACCTTCTCACCTTTTCTCAACTGTTGAAGGTTACAGGCTCGATTTCTATTGTCAATGTTTTCTTTTGATTTGAGTCTCAAATCCTTAATTCTTGGAAATTTGTTTATAATGTTATTATCATTTGGATTATTTGCTACTTCATCTACCATAAGCTTCAGTAAATTAAAAGATGCTATGGCAGCCTTTCCTAAAAGCGGTTCTTTTTGTCCTTTTACAACATAGACGGTTTCTTCATGGTCGACTCCATTCTTAGACAATACAACATCAACTTTTCCTAGCACTGATAATTGGCTACTGCCCACCCCATGAAGCTTTCTAGACGTTTTGTGTATCTTTAATCGCAGCTGACCGACCATATTTGGACCACAGATGCATACGTCAGCTCCTGAATCGATCTTGAATCGGACGTCCTTCCCGTTGACTCTTATATTTGTATAAAATAAATCATCTACCTGAGATGTTGATGTAAAATGGACGACCCCAAGACTGCCGCAGCTGGAACTGGAACTCCTTCTTTCCACCTCGTCGACCTTCTTCTTGGCAAAACGACAGACTGACTTCCAATGGCCCCTCATCTTGCATGAAAAGCAAATAGAGTCTTTGGCTGGACACTTCTGACGATGCTCATTGCTGTAAGCTGATCCGCATCTGTAACAAGATCTATGAAAATCTTTTCTTTGACACTTTACCCTTTTTGGACCCTTAGAACGATGGTGATCTTTATCAGAACATTTCTTAGATACAGCATCGCACTCTACGATTCCAGGATAATTATATGATTGGCCACGGATCATGTCTTGTTGTACCTCTATGAAAGAAGCTAAACGGATTCGTTCAACAGCATCTTCAATCTTTAACTCTCGACGTAACTGTAGTTCAGTAGAAAGATGTCTATCAGCTAGGCCAGTAACTAATTTCAGCAATAACAAGTCTTTTCCAAAATTACAGTGATCACAAGTCCAGTCACATTTGGCTGCTAATTTGTATAAGTCTTGTATATAATTGTCTATCTGTTCAGTTGGTGCCTGTGATCTCAAAAGAAATTTTGAACGTTCGTAAAATAAGTTTTTTCTTAACTTGAAATGATCATCAATATGTTTTTTCACCTGGGCATAAGTGTTTCTTTTATCCGGAGGTAAACCAATAGAGGTTAGGAATTCATCTCCCTCCAAACCCAAAGAATAAATCAAAAAATTAATTTGTTGGCATTCACCTTTGTTACTTAGACCGCTTGCTGACCTGTAAACTTCAAACCTTCGAATCCATTGCGGCCATTTCGAAGAATCTTGGAAGTTAAATTCTTCAGGAGGCTTAAGTTCAAAGCCGATAATTTCTTCCTTTCTTGAAGTCCTTAAAGCGTCCAAAAAAACTTTGGTAATTTCTTCAATTGGATTCATTTTTTTTTTTTTTTTTTTTTAATTTACCGCTGCCACCATGTAATAAGTACAAGCTTTAGCACCATAATGAATATATTTATTTATCATATGAAATTATCATAACCTCTATAAGCACCTGTTAAGCAGGTTAGTTCTATCTGATATCTCAGGACTAGCCAACCATTACAATTAACTGATTATTGTGCAATGAAAACCTTTAAAGTTTTAATTGAAGTTATAAATTAAGAACAAAATACAAACTTAGAAAAAAGAATAGAGACCTATATGGATGAAGCCAAAGTGGGACCTTTTCCAGAGTCCAAATATCCTGTAGCTTGGTGAGGAGCTGAGAAGCGAGCATCTCCTGTCGTAGGTCATCACCACACTTCACTATCACAGACAGCAGCTGCCAAGAGGACAGGTAGCCATACGGAGAGCTTTCTCGAATCCTCCTCTCCTTTTCTTCCCATGGCTCCTACAGATTAGCAGAACTTCGTTAATATAGATCTTTTAAATTTAAAAAAATGCCAGGAGCTGTATAAGCACATCCCTCAGAAAGCTGGTTAGTTTAACCGTATTGCAGAGGAACTAGAACTAACTCATAATTGAAGATAGAAAAATGAGGTTTTAAATTGTTTTAACCTCCTGACTTAGTCTAAAAAAAAGTCTGGTAAATATCTACTTTTACTTCTTATTAGCACTTTCTGAAGGAATTACTATTGAAGTTGCTCCCATGCAAGAATTTAAAAAAAGTCCGTCACGCAGGAGCTGCATAACTAAGCACTTTCCTCAGAATTTGGGTAGTGTAGACTGCTTTCCAGAACAATTTGCTTAAAATATCCTACATAAATAAAATAAAAACGTGAATAGTTCTCATTTTGTAATGAGTAACTGATCAAGTAATCGTATTTTGATCTAACGCAGGAACAGGATACAGTCACTCTAGTGGTAGAAAGCGCTCCTTGCGGCGGCTTTGTGAACCTACGTCTGCCGGCTTTTCTATTCAAATATATTACAAATTAAACCCCCGCTTTCCGATTGACCGATTCAGCTCATTTTTACAAAACTTCTTTCTCATGAGTTAACCACGATGTATACCGCGTTTCGTTACAATACAGCAGAAATTACGACCGGTATGAGTATATTAGGAATTTGGGTCCGGAGTAAACCCCCCCTTCTAATGAACCGATTTAGTTTATTTTTACAACACATATTTACCTGTAGATTACCACTACGAATACCGAGTTTCGTCGAAATATACCAAAAGTCACGGCTGGTAGTGGCGAATTGGTTTTGTGGGTTCGGAGTAAACCCCCCCTCCTAATGAACCGATTTCGTTTATTTTTACAACACATATTTACCTGTGGATTAGCACTACGAATACCGAGTTTCGTCAAAATATACCTAAAATCACGGCTGGTAGTGGCGAATTGGTATTGTGGGTCCAGAGTAAACCCCCCCTCCTAATGAACCGATTTAGTTCATTTTTATATCTCACTTTTCTCTCTATATTACCACTATGAATGCCAAGTTTCGTTGAAATATAACAAATATTATGGCTGGCATAGTCAAATAAGTGTTTTGGGTTCGGGGTAAACCCCCCCTTCCAGTGGACCGACTTTGGTGGTTAACGAACTCGTTCAATCGTTTGCTAATTGAATGCTATATACCAAGTTTCGTGACGAAAAAACAAAAACTCTGGCCGCTATCGTGTTAACAGACACATATATATATATGCATATATATATATATATATATAGATATATATAAATTTTAACGGGGGTCATTTTCGGTGTCTACTAGGTAGGATCGATAAAGATTTGAAGAAATTTTTCAAAAATTCCGTCATGAGGCCAACCTCAATAGCTACTTTCCTTCGGAGGAAAGTGCTAAAAAAGAGTTCAAACCTCTGATCTGAAACCTGCCAATCGATATATATCGTCTCTCTGTCTTTATCTAGCCAACCGAGAAGGAAGCATTTCGGACTGTCGTTGACAGGCTTCCATAAAGGAAACATTCTCTCTACGGTGTTCTTTTTAGCACGGTTCCTCCCTAACAAAAATAACGGTGGTTCAAATTGATATATATATATATATATATATATATATATATATATATATATATATATATATATATATATATTTGTCTGTTCGCTCTTTCCTGGCCTCAATTATGGTCCGATTTTGATGGAATTTGGTACAAAAATCTTTTGTCTAATTTGAAAGATCAAGTTTGTTAACCAGCAGAATCCGCCCACCGGAACATGGTTTTTGGAGCAAAATTCGCGCGAAAAAAATCGTTCCACTTACTTCATATGCTTGCAAGTACTAGTTTTATAGGCTTCTTGGCCTAGGAAAACGAATGAAACCATTTTTAAGGTGATAGCTTTCGAGAAAAATTGGAAAAATAGTTGTTGAATAACGTTTTTGGTTTGGGTACTTAGAATCATGGGGTTCGATTGAAACATGTTCTGCATGTTCGTATTTCATCAAAACTAATATGTTGAAATTTTGGTTACGTTTGGAGTTTAAGAAGGGTTAGAATAAAATATTTTATTAACAGACATGAAAAGTTTTGGGAACTTCGTATACTTTCCTTAATATCTCGAAAATGATTGAGAATTAGGAAAGCGGAAGGTTACCATTCGAAAGCTTACTAAATGCCCTACAAAAAAGGTTCTGAAGAAAGTTTAGGTTGGACGATGTTGATCGGAGAAGTAAGTGCTTAAAACTTTGAAGTAATTGATTTTATTTATTTGAACGGTTCTTTGTTATTTTTTAATTGCTTATAGTTGGATAATGTATTTGACAATAAAACAGGTTAAGTAAAATAAGAAAAACAATTTATTGTTAGAAAAATAGCTTTCCAAGAGAGAGAGATTCGAAGACCTTGTGACAATTTTCAACTGCCATTATGCGGGGCCTTTCTGGGGTTGGTCGATCCATCCAGGTAAGATCATAAAACCTATTCAAGAAAGGTCGAACCAAAATAATAACTGTTTCTATTTTAATCTTTCCAAATTAGACTAGGGATAAGAACGGAACCGCGCTTTGATGATGCAGTTCCTGCGAGTCGGACTTTTATATGTATTGTGGAGAATTTGTTTATCAAGTTTGAAGAATCTAGCCTTTGGAGCATTATGCAAGGTGACTGTTGAACTGTGGAATTATTTAAAATGCTGATCTGCATAAGTGGAGTAAATTGTTTAATCTGTATAATTAAATTTTTCTTCATGACAGATAGTTTTATTTTATTTATATTGAATACAGAGCTTGCGACAGTAGCGATTCGCTCTTTTTTAGAAGTTGGCGGTAGATAGTTTTAATATACATTTCATACCACCACATTACATTACAATTTCAATATAATCAAATTTTAATTAGTCTGAACCTGTAATTCAGAGTATTAAATACGAGGACCCATTTGGAAATTAAACCGACAAATTAATCTTATACTTTCTGCTGTATAGTAACAAAACTCGGTGTTTGTCATAATATGTTCAAATAATTACTCCAATCCCGTGTATTAAGGAGGTTAAAGGGAATTATGTAACAAAACAGGTTAAGTTTCATTATTCATAAGGGAGCATAAGTAACTTTTTCAGGCTGAAGACAGCATAGAGAAAATCACTTTTTGAATACAAGGAAAACAGTTTCATATTTCTTGCATTACTTACTTTAAAAAAAAAAAAAAAAACAATCATCACTAGCCTCGTTGCTATAGCCATGCAAACTACTTCAGTTGAAGCTATTTTAGCATAAATATGCTTTAGCGAAGACTAAACTGAAAAAACCGTTTCAAAAAAGTGTCCGCTTGTGTTCGCACATGCGCGGTGGCCATGTACGAAAAAGACGACTGTATCTTATACAGTACATTACATAGGTTTGTCAGGTGGAGGACCTAAAGCATATTTATGTTCCTGAATTTGAGCAGGAGGCTCAAAACGAAATTAATTTTTTATATACAGAGATTCAATTTGCCTACCATGAGAATGAAAATGCTTCTTTGGGTTTTATTTATATATATATATATATATATATATATATATATATATATATATATATATATATAAAAATATATATATATATATATATATATATATATATATATATATATATATATATATATAGAATTGTGTACATTGAGAAGAGATAGTTGACCACTGGACTATCTAGTTCTTAGACCAGGATTGATCTACGTAGTAAGGTCCATAAGTTTCCGGCCTGTCCTGCTTCCCCTCCTTCAAACGTGCCGGGACCTGCACGCCCATGCAGGTCCATGCCTGCTCACTCCATACCCATTACCCGCACTTCCTCAGTCTTGTCAGTCAGTGCCCAGCCTTGAAGGAAACTCCCCATTTTTACAATGTTCAAACTCGAGTACCGTGCGGTAATTAAATTCTTTTGTAAAGAGGGTCTTACTCCTGCACAAATTAAAGAACGCTAGGATTGTGTATACGGGCAGTCCTCCCCCCGCATTCCACAGAGAAAGAATGGATAAAATTATTTAAGTTAGGGAGAGAAAGTCTAGAAGATGACCCACGTCCCGGTCGCCCCTTTGGAAGCTGTCACTTCTGAAACAATCCAACTTGTGGAATCTGAATTGCTGTCTGACCGGCGACTAAAAACCAAGGAAATAGCAGTGAGGTTAGGGCTTTCAAAAACAAGTGTTTTGAGGATCATCAAAGAACATTTGCATATGAACAAGGTTAGTGCAAGATGGGTTCCAAAAATTCTTTCAGCTGCTCAAAAACAGGAACGAGTTCACTGCTGCAATGAATTTTTACGCGAGTATAATGCCGATCCAAGGAATTTTTTGGACTCAATTGTAACTGGAGATGAGACAATGGTTCTATATTATGACCCACTCAGCAAAAGAGAGTCCATGGAATGGAGAAGACCAGGAGAAGCGCCTCCTTTAAAGGCAAAAGTCACACAGTCAACAAAAAGGTAATGGCCACAATTTTTTGGGACTGTAAAGGAATACTACTGATAGATTTTAAAGAAAGGAATACCACAATGAATGGTGAGTATTATGCAGTCCTACTTCACCGGTTACGAGACGCCATTAAAGAGAAGAGGCGAGGGAAGTTAAGCAGAGGTGTCCGCCTCCTTCACGACAATGCCTCTGTCCACACAGCATTGATTTCCAAGGCCACTGTGAAGGACTGTGGATTCCAAGAAATCTCTCATCCACCCTACAGCCCAGACTTGGCCCCTAGCGATTTCTACCTTTTCTCAAAGTTAAAATCTGACCTTCGTGGAAGGCGATTTAACACCGACAAAGAGCTCCAAGCAGCAGTGGAAGAACATTTTTTTTACAAAGAAGAAAATTATTTTTTTCATGGTATAAAAATGTTGCCAAAGCGTTGTATTAAGTATGTTAAACTTAGAGGAAAATATATTGGAAAACAGTAAAACCAGTTTTAGCGCGGTTCCTCCCTCCCCCATAGGGAGGAACCCTGCTTATAAGGTTGATACAATGAAACAATCCGGAAGTGCCGACTAGAAAATTTCGCATTTCAGAACCCGTAGAGACCGAAAATAACGGTGGTTCAAATTTGTATATATATATGTATATATTTATATATATATTTGTCTGTTCGCTCATTTCTGGCTTCCCTAATGGTCCGATTGTGATGAAATTTGGTACAAAAATACGTCTTCTAATTTGAAAGGTCAAGTTCGTTAACCAGCAGAATCCGCCTACTGGAAGATGGCGTTTGGGGCAAAATTCGCGCAAAAAAAATTGTAACGCTTACGTTTTTGAGTTCATAAGCTTGTAAGTACTCGTTTTATATGCTTCTTGGGCTAGGAAAACGAATGAAATCATTTTCAATGCGATAGCTTTAACCGTTTTCGAGAAAATTGGAAAAATAGTTTTTGAATACCGTTTTTGGTTTGGGTACTTAGAATCATGGGATTCAGTTGAAACATTTTCTGCATGTTCTACTTTCATTAAAACTAATATGTTGAAATTTTTGTTACGTTTGGAGTTAAGGAAGGGTTAGAATAAAATATTTTATTAACAGACATAAAAAATTTTGGTAACTTTGTATACTTTCCTTAATATTTCGAAAAAGGTTGAGAATCTTGCGAAACGTAAGATTACCATTAGAAAGCTTACTAAATGCTCTACAAAAATGGTTCTAATGGAAGTTTTGCTTAGGCGATGTCAATCGGAGAAATAAGTCCTTAAACCTTTAAAGTAAATGATTTCGCTTATTCGAACTGTTCTTTTTGTCTTTGATTTTGGTGCTTAGAATTATGGGATTCAGTTGAAACATTTTCTGCATGTTTTACTATCATTAAAACTAATATGTTGAAATTTTGGTTATGTTTGGAGTAAAGAAAGGGTTAGAATAAAATATTTTATTAACAGACAAGAAAAGTTTTGGTAACTTTGTATACTTTCGTTAGTATCTCGAAAACCGTTGACAATCTTGGGAAGCAGAAGGTTACCATTCGAAAGCTTACTAAATGCTCTACAAAAAAGGTTCTAAAGAAAGTTTTAATTAGGCGATGTCAATCGGAGAAATAAGTGCTTAAAACTTTAAAGTAATTGATTTCGTTTATTCGAATGGTTCTTTTTGTCTGTTTTATTCCTTGTTATTTTTAAATTGCTTATAGTCGGATAATGTATTTGACAATAAAACAGATTAAGTAAAATAAGAAGATCAATTTATTGTTAAAAATGTAGCGTTCAAAGAGAGAGATCCCAAGGCTTTCCAAATGCCTCTGTGCGGAGGCCTTTCTGCCCGACTTATGGGATAGCTGACCCATACAGGTGAGATTGTAAATCAAGACCTTTCAAGACTGGTTTGTTTGAGATTTCATTTGGTTGGGATTTTCGCTATAGATCTAAACAAAGTAATAACTGTTTCTATTCTATGCCTTCATAAACACTAAAGATAAGAACGGAACCGCGCTAAGATGACGCAGTTCTGCGAATCGGACTTTTTTTTCTTTCACCTTTCCTTCTATCCCAGGCCGGAAACTTTTGGACCTTACCTCGTACCTCTAATTTAAGCTATCTAAGGGTGGTAACCTATAGATAACCCGTCCTAAAATTCATAGTTAATAATAAATGGACGTTAAAATTTAAATAAATAAATAATTTAAGCTCTAGCTATAGCACATATTTTCTGTATATTTTTTCTATTATTTTTTTTTAAAATCTTTTTGTAAATTTATAAACTAGTATTAACCTTGTCCTACTTGTTTTACAGCCCTGATGAAGGCTTGAATTTCATTCAGAGACATATTGTTCTAGTACTTTTTTATATAAATGTTTTAAGATATTAACATACTCTGCTATATATGCCATGAAATTGTATGCTATTTATTTTGGAAGTAGGACACACAAAAGATGTAGTAAAATAATAACTGATCAAAGTTAATTTTCAATTGATTTTTAAAATCATAAGTACCTTCAAAGCTGCAGCCGATGGATCTTCAGGATCATGTGTGAAAGGCCTTGGATCCTGGAGAGATTCACTCAGCCTCCTCCTGATGTCACTTGGAGCAAAGAGAGGCGGCTCCCTCGAATCACTCGATTCCTGGGACACTTGTGAAAGAGTGTCTCTCTCTATAGGCTTCCTCAGCTCAAGGTACTGCAAACAGAAGTACAAATAAGCTTGAAAAGCCAAATAAATCCTGTTAATACTACTTAAATCCTTAAATATATAATATATATATATCTATATCTATATTATTAATAGACTTCGTATATTTTCCTTGATATCTTGAAAACGGTTGGGAAATCGTGGTAAGTGGGAGGTAGCACTACATATGTGTATGTAGGGATAAGCCCTTTACATGGCTCTCCCTTAATATGTATGTGCAATTTTTTTTTTTTTTTTTTTTTTTTTTTTTTTTTTTTTTTTTAGTATTTATTTATTTGAAGTCTGTACAGGTTAACAGTACAATGATCAAGTATGTTGATCCAGATATTATGTACAAGTTGACAAAACTGGCAAAAGTAAAATAAAATAAAAATAAAAAAAATACAAAATTTGGAAGAAGCCAACCATTGTTGGCACTTCCAGAGGTGTCTTAATAAATATTTTATTGATCATGAAAAGATCAGGCAAGTAAATTGTCTCGGGGCCACTGTCTCTTAAGCCGCCTGGGAGGATTGTCTGGATGGTATTGGGAAGATAAGGATTGACCTACGGGATTAGGATGGTAAGACAATTTGGAGTGGAACGTTTGGAAACGGGTTTTAGCGAGGTCAAGGACAAATGGGATGTTGAGGTCATTGTGTAGGGTTTTGTTGGATACATAGAAAGGGGCATTTACAATTTTACGGAGGACTTTTGACTGGAATGTATGTGCAATATTAATGCAGGACTTGCTGCTTCATCCAGACCTAATATTGGATGAAATGCTTAGTCCTGTGACATTGGCGTACCCATCGCCCGGTCTTAGACTGCAGTAGACTAGTATAACACTGAACGCCGGCCATATTGCCGAGTTCAGTGAACAACTGTTGCCCTTGGTTGACAGCATCAGTCTGGAATGGAACTTTGGCCCGAGCTTTCAGGGTTTCACACTCCAAATGGGTGGGATACTCCAGACATGCCGGGACATAGAGACCAAGAACTGGCTGGCCAGCGTCGTTGGGCGGATAAAGCTGGGTGATATTTCACTTAGGATTTCCAAGCCCAAGGAGCTGATCAGGATAACTAGGCTAGGGGGACACTTTCCTGGACTAATCCCTAATACCCAGCAACTCCTCCACAGACTGGTGGTACAAAACCCAGAGGTGCGTGCGCAGATTCGGCATTGGACCGTGGTATGTTGTAAGGAGAAATCAGGAGGTGGGTTCTTCGCTGTTTTCAAAGCCCCAGAGAGTCACTTAGAGAAACTCCAGACTAGAAACCTTCGGCTGCACTATGCCATGGTTATGGTGCAGCTACTGGTGCTCACAAACAGGAGGAAGCGGAAGACAGAAGCACAAGCAAGGGCACCCCGCAGAGCTCCGAGGGATACCTCTCTGACAGTTGGGAGACCCACAGCAACTGGACCACATCGGAGAGAATAGAAGAAATCTCACATGGTGTCTACTACTTTCCTGAAAGCCAATTTCGTGACTTTTTCGTGACATTTTCATGACTTGACATGCAAATTTCGTGCCCATTAAAAAGAAAATAATTTCACTTAAAAAGAGAAAGCCTTAAGTTTTAGCTTAAAATTATTTGTAACTTAAACGGATTACCTCGATATCTATAAACACAATTTTACATACATTTAAAGCAATTAAGAAAACTGTATAAAATGTACAACATATCGTCCCTACCATGTCAAACTATCGAATATGCAAAATCTCGTTTTTAGATTCGGGACTTTGCTCTTGGATTGCGGCTGATATGGCTTGTCGCGAATTGTGACAACTCTAACCCCTGTATAGGATAAATAGCCTTTAATGTCTTAAATAAAGTATCGAATAAGACCATTTTTGAATATATTATTTCGTCAATGGATAAAATATGTTTGTTCCTATTTTGCTCCGATTTGCATATTCGTTAGCTTGACATGGCAGGGACGATATGTTAAAGAGGATAGTTACATTAATTTTAAAAGTGAAGACACGATGACTCTAGAATGACTACTCAAAAATATTAAACAATGGTAGCAGAATTCAAAATTTCTAAATAAATTACTAATTAAATATTTATTGACAATGTACATAATTTGGTCAATTAAGGCCCAGCACACACAGTGTGACTGTTCTGTAACTCCCGTTGCAAACCAGTTGCGTCTGAAACCAGGTTGCAACTGAAACAAAACTTCTGTCCGCACGCGTGGGACTCGGCAAAGGGCTAGTTGTAAATCAGTTGCGCCTATGACGCAGTAAAAGTGGAATGTTTATTAAGTGCTGTATTTGTTTGTTTTTAAGGCCTTGGCTTAGCCGTGTGAGCTTACTATGTCAGACTCAGACGAAGAAGACGTTGGGGTCATTTTGTCTCAATCAACACACTTCTATGACATTTTTTCCTTGCCATCTCTACATATGATGTCATTTGGTACATGGGTTAACTTCATAAAGAATAAGAAAAACACCAAATTTCAGCTTAATGTATAAAACGGCTTCAAAAATACGGCCATGTAAAGTTTTCAACAAGTGGTCAAAATTTTGCTGCGGCAAAATATATAGCTCCACTCCTGTTTACGGTAGAAACATGATGGTGTCAATTTTTAGTTTTTTATATGCCCTTTAAAATAGCATGTAACAAATACGCTCTACTTATGTGTCACTCGCTGTAGTATTATGTACTGTGAACTATTCAGGCGATTCGCCAAAGTTGCGAAGCTTTATCAATAAATAAATAAATTGAACTAATTACAACAAATTATTAATGTAAACAATTTTTTTTAAATAAGCTTTGTAATTAAGATAATAAAATTGAAATGTGTTTAAAATATATGCAATGGTAAAGTTTGGATTTAATTTTATAATTATGTATTAAAAAGCTTTTATAAATAAAAATACGTAAAATTAGTCCAAAGCCGCCTTCAGTATTAAATTATTTTAAAGATTGACACTATATGGCTGGGTAAACACCACTTGGTCTCGAACAACGAAACTGCAACCAACCGCATTTCATCAAAACCGGACCATTTATAAACGGCAGGAGAGCGAACAGACAAATTCGCATGTATGTGTATATACATATACTTATACAGGGTGTCCCCAACATAAACGGCAAAACTTCGGCAATCGATGCAGGATGAAAAAAGAAAGAAAAAAAATCGTTCGGCATTTTTCTCGATTTTGCTTCGTTTCCCAGAAAAACTCAAAAAACTACAACACAATTGTTGGTGCCTATTTGTGCATTGCTCAAATCTCTAAAGGACTTTTTGCCTTAGTTTTTCGGTCCTCTACAAGCTCCTGAAGTTTTGCCATTTAAAACCGGAACACCCTGTATATATGCATGCATGTATATGTATGTATATACATATATATATATATATATATATATATATATATATATATACACACACATAAATGTATAAATTTGAACCACCGTTATATTCGTGATACATGGGATCTGAAACATGAAATTTTCGTGTTGGCACTTGGATTGCGTCAAGGGGTTAATCTCATAAGCGGGTTTCCTTTCTATGGAGGAAACCCGCTTATGAGGTTGACATCATTACGCAATCCGGAAATGGCGACACGAAAATTTCACGTTTCAGATCCCCTAGATCACGAATATGACGGTTGTTGAACTTTTTATATATATATATATATATATATATATATATATATATATATATATATATATATATATCTGTTCGCTCTCCCACCGGCCCAAAAATGGTCCGATTTTGATGAAATTTCTTACAAGATCGTTCGTCTAATTTGAAAGGTCAAGTTCGTTGACCAGCAGAATCCGTCCACCGGAACATGGTTACTCGAACATGGTTCTGCACCAACTGGAGGATCATGAATAGCATTTTCTATACATATAGCTATAGATAGAGGGGTTTGAGCTAACATTAATTCCCCCACAAGATTTTTTTTTTTGCTGAAAGAAATTGTTCCACCTCGAAAGCCGGGGTGGGGGGAGAACTTTTGGCAGGCGAAAATGTAGCACTTTTTTCTAGCGATTGCGGCAATTTTACGTGGCCGAATTTGGACTTTGGCCAGTTCATTTGAAGCAGAAATTAATGTTCTTTACTCTCTATTTGAAGTTTTTTTTTTTTTTATCCAAAATCAACGGTTTTTAAATTAATGAAGAAAAAATGAAAAAAAAGTGCTAAAAGTTCGCGGTTTTTCGCCTATCAAAAGTTCTCCCCCGGCTTTCGAGTTCGAAAAATTGGTTTCAGCATACTCACACCATACCTAAGGATATTAGAAAAAAAAATCTTGTGGGGGAATTAATGTTAGCTCGACCCCTTTTGAAGCCTCTATATACTGGAGCCCTATCTTATACCTGCGAGTTTTCAGCCCACCTGATTGTACACAGTTTTAGTGGAAAAAGATTAATTCTAGAAACTTCGCTGAATTTAGCTCTTTGATATGAGATCTTTGAATAGAAAAATTTCGTGACATGGTTTCCAAATTCGTGACTTTTTCGTGATTTTCGTGTCCTATTTTTCATTTCGTGACATTTTCGTGACTTTTTCGTAACAATAGCATCCTTTGGTATTGTTGGCTCAATTAGGGGCTGGCATGTATCAGGGGAAATTTTGGGTCGTACCATAGATATATTAGGTACGACGTAGTTTTTGATAAACTGGTGAGTAAAGTATTTAGAAATCCAAGACTAACTGACTGGGCAGGCTATGAGCGGGACCTATCAGATCATTTACATTCGTGTCCAAATCGTGTCAGGAACACCTGGCAGTTTGAGGTCATGAATGACTCTATTACTGATTTAATAATCCAATCCTTTCAGGAAAATTGCAAACCCGTTTGGAAGGGAAGGACTAACAACCCACCCTGGTGGAACGAACAACTCGAAAGAATGAGGAAAGATGTCAGGCAACTCTTTAACAGGTCCCGGGAATCAAATAACTGGGATCAGTACAGGCCTAAGGGTCTTGGATGGGCCCTAAATTCCTTTAAGCCATACAAGGCCCCGGGACCAGACGGTATTTTTCCTGTCCTCTTACAAAAGAGACAGAATATACTATTTTCATGGGCAATGGGCTATCTTCCTGGCAGATGGCGAGAAGCAAGAGTTTGTTTCATCCCAAAGCCAGGCAGAAATACCCATAGTGATCCTAAAGCTTTTAGACCAATCTGTCTTTCATCCTTTCTGCTTAAGGCATTGGAGAAATTGATAGTTAAATACATTCATGGGAACGCCTTAAAGGTGAACCCGCTCAACAATCTCCAATTCGCCTACAGAGAGGGGAGATCTTGCGAATTGGCTTTACACTATCTCACAAATAGGATAGAGAAAACGCTTGAACAGTGGGAGGTCACCCTTGGTGCCTTCATTGATATAGAGGGTGCTTTTGACAGGACTTCAACTCAGGCCATTGTGGAGTCAATACATTGTCTTGGACTACACAGGACTGGATGAAAACATTTTTGAACTTCAGAGTCGTGGAATCATCCCTAGGGGGATCCATAGCCAGGGTGAGACCTGTTGCTGGATGTCCGCAGGTGTACTTTCCCCTCTACTATGGAGTCTAGTGATAGATTCCTTACTGGGTGATCTGCAAGGTCATGGTTTCTATGCGCAAGCCTACGTTGACGATATAGTGATCCTGATCAGTGGTAAATTTCTGAATGCCATATCAGAGTTACTTGGCACAGCACTGCATAGATCTACACAGTGGTGTGATAAAAGAGGACTTAAAATCAATCCATCCAAAATGGGGATAGTCCCCTTCACAAACAAGAGAAAACTCTGTTGTTTCTTGGATACGGGTACCTTTTGTCAAGAAAGTGAAGCACTTGGGGGTGATATTAGATTCAAAACTCAGGTGGGAACACATGGTGTATGTCTATACACTATCTCTATGGGTGCTCTGGTCCTGTCGGGGCGTGACTGGGAAGTCCTGGGGGATCAGACCATCAGTGGCGTATTGGATCTACACCATGGTGGTAAGACCCTCAGTCACGTAGACAGCACTGGTGTGATGGCATAGGTGTAAAGTGGAATGCCACAAGAAAGAACTGGACAAAATACAGAGGCTAGGTTGTTTATTAGTCACTGGTGCAATGAGGACCACACCCACTAGAGTGATGGAGTTACTACTTGATCTGCGACCTCTGCATATAGAAGTGGAGAGGCTGGCCAGAATATCTGCATACACACTTAAAGCGTAGAATCTTATAAACATGATACTCTGTGGAGGGTTTAAGCAGATCCTCACAGAAAATGAGAGACTGTGCATGCTACAGATGCCCTCGGACTGCATGTTACCCGTCCTCAGGATGGACAGGAAGTTCGAGGTAATCAAAGCAGACCAAAGCACTGCCCAAACCTGGCAGGCCAATCTCCCGATTGGGGAATTCCACTGCTTCACTGATGGCTCTAAGACTGTGGAAGGAGTTGGAGCCGGCATATGGGTGGCAAGCAGAAAAGAAATGAGGATATTGATCCCACTGGGGAAGCATCCTACGGTATTCCAGGCAGAAGTCATTGGTATAAGGACCTAATAACTGACCTGGAAAGAGATTCTGAGCTTGCGCCTCAGAAGATCAGAGGGTTTTTCAAGGATGCAGGGGCTGCTATAAGTGACCCAGCAGGTTATCAGGGCACAATAGATCTTTTAGGTCGAGGTGCTTTCCCCCTTAATAAGGGGCCCTGATTATATCTACCTAAGTGGAAGGTAATCATTCCAAAGCTTACTAACTTTACTACAAAAAACGTTCTAAAGCAATTTTTGATTAGGCAATTTCAATCAGAGAAATAAGGTCTTAAAACTTTAAAAGTGTTTGTTTTATTCTTTTGGACGGGATTTGTAGTTGTTTAGCAACTACCAACTTTTTAATTGGTTGTTTTTTGTTTTAAATTGCATTTATTTGTAGAATTAATATTATAGAAGAAGAAGACAAGAAAATGAGAAACCTTTTTATATTTTTCAATGCACTGAACTGTGAAATATGTATCTCTAGTTTGTTTTTTTTTTACTTTGTTTACATCAGGTTTTAATTGGAGATGTTTCATTTTTCTCTGTTCGCCTTAGTTTTTCATTGGTTGATATTACTTTGATTGCATTTTTTCCATAAAACATGACAATGTTTTGTTTTTTTTGTGAGAAGCATTTTTTAATTTTGCATTGACTTGTAGTATAGAACTTTGCTTCAGAATAAGCGGCATCTGAATTTTTACCAGTACGAGGCAACTGGGTTTTATTGCCCCTCCTAAATCGAGAAGCATCCTAGGAGAGCTGAGAGCTATTTTACCGAGGTCCCATGTATTTACCATTTTGGTTACATGTGTTTGTTTGAAGTATATATGGGCGAAAAACCTATTGGTCGTCAGCGCTCTACCGTGCAAAACATGCCACACAAAATATTTCATGCCCCTGGGTTAGGGTGTGCTTGATTAGCATTCATGTCTTTCTTAAACAATTATTTTTAATTGTGTTATTTATTTATTTATTTATTTATTTATTTTTTTTGTTGGTTGCATTTTGATTTAAAGAAGTATTCGGAAAAAAAATATTATTGATAGACACGAACGGTTTTAGGAATCTTCGTATTTTTAATTGAATTTAACCTGTAATATGAGTATTTTAGTCTTTTTAATTGCATTCAACGCTAAAATGAATATTTTAGTAAATAAAGTTAAGTAAATTCTTAACTTTCTGTCTTCCTAGAGCAAACGTTGGGATGGCGGACAACATGGCTTGCCGACAATCTTGCGTTCTTTGAGATTTCATTGGAATAGGTGTTTCACGATAGATCTATGTCTTCAAAATGACTAGGGATATGAACAGAACCAAGCTAAGATGATGCAGTTCCTGCGTGTCGGACAATAATTTAAATGTTTCGAATGACGCAGGTTCTACTGAAGGCTCGTCCATTAGAAGAAGATTACGGTCTATACAATCTTCGAAAGGGAATTGTGAATACTTATTAAAGTTACCTATTATTCCGAAGTTGATCATAACCTCGGACAGTAGGGAACAAAACCATGTTTTACCACAATCAGGAGGTCCGTAGAATTCAATGCAAAGACGCTTGCCTGATTTCTTAGCTAGTAAACAATATATACTAGTCAGAAAGGATTCAAGCGTTATTGCATTATGTGTAGACTGAAATTCTAGAAACTCACGCAGAAGCGATATAGACGTGCCTTCATCGTAATACTCTTCAAGCACATTGCCATCTATCGAACTGTATAATTTCATAACAGAATCATTCAATATTAAATACCTTGATACGTTCATTTTCATTATCATTAGTAGCTTGGTTTTAGAAAATATTTAAAAAGGAGACTAAAACAAACCTTAAAGTGGGGTCACATTGGTACAGTGTGGTGAAATTGCTACAAACCTATACTCCTAGGATATTTTCATTTAACTAATACCAAGGGGTCAAACTTTGCCCAAAGAGTGCAAACAGAAAAAAAAAATAATATAAATTATATATGTGTGTGTGTTTGCTCTCAGACAAATATATAAGCAGTATAGGTTTCTTACCAATATCACCAAACTATTCTAAAGTAACTAATTTCAGAATGTTTAAAATTAAGGAAAAAATAAACTAAATTACTCCGTACATTTTCTGAACATGACTTTCGATTCACTGAAATGAACAGAAAAAATTATTTTGTCCTGCTACGTCATTGCCCCAATTCAGTTATTCTAAAGTTTTTTCCTATGTACATCTAGAATGGAATAGTTTGGTTACATACATAAACCTTACTGGAAAAAATGTTCTTTCAGGAATTTTGGTTGATTATTTTAATACGTTATAGTAATCTGTAAATTAAAAAAATGTTTCACTAAAATGCAGAAAATTATATCGTCGATACAAATGCAACAAAGTATCGAATGTGAAAAAACACATTTTTTCCTTTTCAATATATAATATATAAGTTCTCGAATCTAAGATCACTCAGTGAAAGGGAAAGTAACCACTGTTAAAAGGTCAAATCTGCTGACTATTTGACTGTCCAAAAGCATAGTAATGAATACAAGTTTTTTTACTCTGGACAGTGGTGATTTTCATATTCGATGCTTTGAATTTATATCAACGATATCAGCCTTCTTCTAATTAAATATTTTTAGAATTTTATATTAACCTGGCGAGAAATATCATCATCTTCCTGAGACCATGAAGACTCCTCATCGGCATCAATATGATGGCTGACATTATCGGAAGACAACAAGTTTTCCTCAGATTTTGTTTGCCTCAGGCTATTCATGCTTTTAGAAACAATGGGGCAGGAAGCAATATCATCTACCTCAACCACTTCAACATACAGAATGTATGGAGCCTGGAAAAATAAACACAAGGACTTCAAAAAAAAGTAACTGAAAGAAAATGCCACAATAAATACTCTCCAAAAAGATCAAATAGCCAAATTTGAATATTCTGTTCTTCTGTGGGACTACATACTTTATATAAATAAGTACTCACAAATAAAGACAAACTAAGAACAGAGAGAAAATTATCACAGAGAACTGAATGTTAGTAAAAAAAGAAGGTCTTAGTCTATTTACTTTGTCTTTAGAATTGAGAACAGCAGCAGCATGTGGAGGTATCCTCACGATGTGGTGGGGCAGGTTCGAATGTACTGGGAGCCATACACGTGCAGGAAGGTTCCTGTTCATAACAGTCAGTTCGGAAATAAGCCTTGTAGTCCTAGCTTCCTTACTATTTAATGTAGCAAGGGATTTGCCAATATTTATGAAGCTTTTAATTAATTCTAGTTCTGGTTCAAGTCTAGGTGCCTAGAAAACAAATGAAAAATTCTAAATTTAACAAGTACTTTCCCATTTAAATATACACAAATTGTTTTAGCAGGCACTTTAAGCATTGTGAAGTATTATGTGCTAATTCAATGTGATATATTGACTTAACTTTTACCTTTGCATATCAAGTATATTCACTTAAGTTTGATTTGAAAAGTCACACCTTTATAGAGCGATTCTCTGGAAATTGGTATGTTACAATTATATAATTGTTACCGAACCCAGAGGGTTCACCCACAGGTTACATAATCTTCATATCATAGGGATACATCTAACCAAGTAGAGGTGTAACTTCAGGCTGTCCCTCGAATTATCTTAAGATTTTACAATTATTTAATTGTTTATGCACTCTGAGATTGAATCCTCTTGCCCATAGGGGTATAACTCAACACCTATACTGATGCACCACCGTATCCCCTCTGTGTGAGCGTAGGAGGAACTCCTGAATGTATTGTACAAACAATACACATTTGCCCTAAGAATTTTACTCAATACCAACAAAAACGGGAATTGAATATTATTCATCATACAGAAACGACGACATTAGAATGAGAATTTTCTTATTCAATGAAATAAGAAAATTTGTAAAATCTTAAATAAAAAGATTGTAAAACTATATGAAGATTTTCAACATGAAATGTCAATTATCTAAAAGTTGTCACCACAAATCCAAAATGTTAAAATAAATAAAAAGAGTGCCAAAATAAACTGAGGAAAAGGCAAATTCTCAACTTACATCACAGGTACAAACAATCTTTCTCCCTCTCAAATCATTTACTTTTCCTTGGCAGCTGTCAAAACATGTACAACCATTGTCAAAACCTCGACCAGAGTCTAAGTCACCAAGGCATACTCTATGGGAACTACCTGAAAATTGAAGCAAAACAGTGATATTATAAGTGCTAAGTTATTTATATTTTACTGCCCAAAAGTATATGGTTAATTATCAATTACTCAGGAAATGTAATAAGTCATAATTGTTTATTTTTATTATTCATGGTTTCGTTCATACTCAGCTCATAAAATGTCCCCAGGCCAAATATTTTTAGGAGTAATTACTACTTATTTAGAACGAAATCAAAAATCAACAATAATACACAAAATTAGTATTTTCTTTAAACCCATTTGCTGCTTAGCAGTGCAGGCTGGTGCCTCAACAACCACCCAGTGCTTGTTGTAACTTAATAAATATAATCAATAAAGAGAAGTATTCATGAGAATATTGTCAAGAGAAGGATTCGTAAGAGTATTGTAACTTAATGAATTTAATCAATAAAGAGAAGGATTCATGAGAACAGAATTGAAGAATGTACTTTGTAACAATATATAACACAACTGTACAATCTTTTGTTTTTGTTGCCAAGCAACCATACCACACAGCATATGAAATATACCACCGGAGGTAGTTGATCTGGAGATTGAGTCGAAGGATTAGTACCATATCTTAAATATTTATTCATTACCTGACATTTATTTAGTGGGGGAGACTGTGGTATATTTCATATTGTCCCTGCCATGTCAAACTATCGAATATGAAAAATCTCGTTTTTAGATTCGGGACTTTGCTCTTGGAATGTAAACGATACGGCTTGTCGCAAATTGTCACAACTCTAACCCCTTTATAGAATAGCCTTTAATGCCTCAAATAAAGTATCCAATAAGACCATTTTTCAATGTATTACTTCGTCAATGGATAGAATATGTTTGTTGCTATTTGGCTCCAATTTGCATATTCGATAGTTTGACATGGGAGGGACGATATGCTGTGTAGTATGGTTGCTTGGCAATAAAAACAAAAGACTGTACAGTTGTGTTATATATTATTACAAAATACATTCTTCAATTCTGTTCTCATGAATCCTTCTCTTTACTGATTACATTCATCAAGTTACAACATTCTGACGACAAGGATAGTAAAGAAAGGATTGTTTTACTTATGTGTGTACAAAGAGATGGAAAATTCAACTTGGAATGCAAATAAGTACTGAACATTTTCAACTTTTCAAACTTCACTTCACAAAATGAATGAAGCCCAACTTCAAAAAGTTCTCAAAGCTTTTCAAGCACAACAGAATACATTTCTAACTAATCTATTCGAACAGTTTAATCTATCAACTAGCACCAGTACCAGTACTTTGTATCCTTTTGAAAATTTTGACTCAGGAAAGGATAAGTTCTCATCTTATCTTGAACGATTTGATAACTACTGTTCTATGAAAAATGTTGTTGAAAAGAAAAGTTAGCCCAACTTCTTTGTGCCTCAATAGGTGCTCAGTATTACAATAACCTGGCAGCATTTCTAGGTCCTGAGAAACCCGCCAAGAGTCTGGCCTATTATGCCTTATCTCATGCTTCAAAACTTTACTCATTCCGAAGAAAAATATAGTTGTCTCTCAACATTATTTCCTTAATGTAGTTCAAAATGAAGGTCAAAACATTGTGGACTTTCTCTCTTCATTAAAGAGAGATATTTCAGATTGTGAGTTCCCTGTCAAATGTGAATGTAACAAAACTGTCTCGGTTTCTGATATTTTCCTGCGAGCTCAGTTTATACGCGGTCTTAGAGATGAGTGGATTCGAGAACAAATCCTTCAGTCTGAATTGTCAACGTTTGATGACATTGTACTCAAAGCTACAGCTCTTGAAGCTTCCAAACTACATTGTAGAGAGTTGAAACAAACTACGGCTGGTCATTCAAATTCTATGTATTATTCAAATCCTATTGAAATAAATCAAATTTCCAACAGAAGCATATCACAGTCAAGAAACCAATCCAGATCCAGGTATTCTTCAAGTTCTAGTCGCATAACACACAGAAGGTCCAGTCCGAAGCCATGTTATGTTAATTTTTGAGACCTGGGGATAGAACTGTTGCCTGAGAGGTGGAAAACCTAATCACAAGGTACCCGAATGCAGAATTAAAAGATCCAGGGTAAGATGTGGATCTTGCAACAGAGACGGCCATGTTTTGAAGGTATTTTTGAAAACTTTACTAGGTTGTCAGAAAGGATCAGACGATCCCACTTACACTGTTCAACCAAATATCCTAGAACCCATAGAATACGGTTTGTGTAATATTCAAGTAGAAGATCTATTCAACGCTGACTCTGATAAGTGCCTTATTGACAAAACACTGAATGGGAAAATTCAAAAATTTGAAATCGACACAGGTGCTAAATTTTCACTTCTATCTCAGAAAGCTTTTCAAAAACTCAACTTGCAAGCACCCCTTGAGAAGACACAAGTAGCGTTTCGCTCGTACTCAGGTGATATTACACTCCAAGGAAAAGTATCAGTCAATGTAGCCTATGGTGGGAAAAGTTTTGTAGGTCAGTTATATATTGTACCCAATGGTCATGATGCTCTCCTGGGAAGTCAATGGACCAGAGAGCTTAATATTGAACTAAAACGCAAAGATGAAAATAAGAAATTATGTTCTGCTCCTACTCTTCAAATTCAACCTAATAATTCTATTGATGATATCATACAAAGTTGCTGCAAGTGATTGGGGTTCGCCCCTGGTATGTTTACTAAAGACTGATGGAGGTGTTCGTTTGTGTGTAGATTACAAATGTGGTCTGAATGAATGTCTTGTCCAGGCCCACCACCCAATCCGACGGATTGATGATGTCATAGTCTCAGGAACTCTCGTATCCTTTGCCAAATTCTGACAGATCTTCAAGGTGTAGAAGCATATTTTGATGACATAATCATCCATGGCCCTACACAACAAGCTTGCCTTCAAAATATATATGCTTGTCTTGAGAAAATTTCTCGTTATGACCTTCATCTTAATAAAAACAAGTGTTCATTCCTATCTGAGAAAATTGAATATTTGGGTCACATTGTAGAATTCAATAAAATTAGCAAGAATCCCATCCTCGTCGCCAGAATGCTGTAACTTGATGAATGTAATCAGTAAAAAGAAGACATGAGAACAGAATTGAAGAATGTATTTTGTAATAATATATAACACAACTGTACAGTCTTTTGTTTTTGTTGCCAAGCAACCATACTACATAGCATATGAAATATACCACAGTTCTGAAAGTAAATGTAACAATGTCTGAGGGGTAACCGTCATAAAGTTTGCATAGTTTGAAAAGGAGGTGCCTACACTATCTACTTGCAATTCTAAGAGTCTACTAGTTCATTTAGGATCTGCTAAATGGTGGTTCTAAGGCACAGAAATATGTGATAGCAGCAGTCGTTCAGAATCAGAAGCACTGGAGGCGCAATGCTCTCACCCCACAGATCTCTGTTAGTAGTACCAGGAGCAGGCCGGCCCAGTGCACATATCTTTGTTAGTAGTAAGAAACGAGTTCAACATTCAAGAATCAAAGAATGATCAGCAAGAATGTTCTACTTGCAAATGAAGTGAGGAATCACTACCTGACGAGTGGTCTGCTGATCCTGATTCACCCTGTATAAAGGAACCTCAACCTCTCTTACTTTCAGTTAGCTCTCAGTTTCACTTTGTCGGACTACTGACATTTTTCCGCTTTGAGTCACACGTAAATCTCCACATACTTGAAATCAATTTTGTATCATCAAAAAGAATAAAGTAACATATGTGCTAATATTATCATCATATGAGCCATTCAGTTGACAAAATGTCTGTCATTTTTAAGAAAATTATAATGCAATATTGAGTTTATGACTATTCAGCATTGAATAAATTATTAAGGTCAGAATTGATATTTTAGTAAACTGTTAGATTTTAATATTCTTGCCATAGGTAAGAGAAATATTAATAAAAGTGTTTTCCTGAAAAATATTTAAATTGGAATATGAAATCATTCTGACAACTGAAAGGCACATATATGCTTAACCTTTAGGCTGCGTAATATGTTACGGCTAGGTGATGTGGTGATGCGGGATAGCCTAGCGCTTGGAGTGCCCTGTGCCCTGAATACTTTACTCACACGATGTTTTGTCCAGGTGTTTCTCCAACAGAAATATTTTGGGATAAATTATCAGAACCCTCATTGTCATCCGAAGAAGAAAACTCCGTTTCACTTTCGCTCACTCCCATCAAAAGTTCTAACAATTCTTGTTCAGAATAAATATTTCTTAGAAATATTTACACACACAATTGTTCACTTGAAAAGCACAAAATATACTGGAGAAATATGCGGAGTAAATTCCAGGTAAAGAGAAACAATGGTTTTCAACAGTAAAAAAAGGGGTGGGTGCAGGTTACGTAGAAGTAGGCTAAGTAGTTGGAAGCTAAAGTGAGAAACGTGAAATCCTATGCCCCTATCCACTTTGAAGGACATTGCGGCTTCTATAAACATTCTACAGATGGCAATAGTAGAAGGACTGATATAATAGCTAGTAGCAGCCAAGCGCAAAAGAAGGCAAACTGATATATTAATCCGTAGCACCTGGGGCACTGCTCCCTTTGGACTGATATATCAGTCCGTAGCAACGTAAGGGTTAATAAAAATTAACTCTCAATTCAAAAGAGGTTAATTATTTTATATCTTGGTAAAATTAGAGGAATGGAATAAACAAAAGCTGAATGATTTCTTTTATACTTGCCAGAATTAGTCCGTTTATGAGCATTAAGAGCAGAAGCGTCTGAGCGTGAGCGATGATGAGTCTTCTTCATCTGCTGTACTTGCGCAGGCTGAGGTGCAGCTAACAAGTTAGCGGTTTCCTTCACACGAGACACTTTCCGACATCCAGTCTCATTCTCTCTAGGCCTGAAAGTAGTATTGCATATTACCTACTCTAGTATATTAAATAATTTTCTTAAGTAAATAAAAAACGTCTTGTATTCAACTAATCTCTATTCTAACAATATCTTGGTTTTTTATCTTTCAATATATTAGGATTAATAATTTGAAACTTAAATGCTAATGTAATATTATTATTTAATTTTAACGTCCATTTATTATTAACTACTAACTAATTTTAGGAAGGGTTATCTACAGGTTACCACCCTTTTCTAGCCAGGATAGGGCTGATGCCTTTTCTTTTTTCTAAAGAAAAGCCACCACCCCTAGTGGGAATCGAACCCACAACCCTTTGGCACAGAGTGTTAAGTGCTCACACCTTAACGATCACAGCCACCGGGCCTCTTGATAATATAATAAGTATAAATAAATAATTTGTAACTTCACAACATTGATTTTTGAAATACAATGATCCTATAAAAAAACAATAATTTTTAACTATTAATTATTTAGGGAAGAAAGAATTGAAAAAAAAAATTCTGCTTTATATTTATTTATTTAGGAGCACTCACAACTAAGGCAAAATATCTTTGAAAATTGTACAAAAAATCTTTAATCAATTAATCTTTGAATTTCTAATAACCATATTAAATAATAACGAATAATATTAATATAGTTTTGTGTATATATTAAATTATTATTAAAACAATTATAGTTCAATTGATATATAATGTCAAGACTCACATTATAATCCTGTGTTTCTTTAAGTACTCATTTTTTTTTGTTTTTTTCTACCTTTTCACGAATGAAATCCTTCATATGTAAAAAGGTTGAAGACCTCAGTCTGACCTTTTTATGTCTGCTTAATAATAAATTATGGTCATAGATAAATATAAATAATGGATAGTTGATATGTAAATGCTACAACAAAGGAATCTAACAAAGGAAGGAGGTGGGCGAATTTTGTGACATGGTTTCAAAATTCATGACTTTTTCATGATTTTTGTGCCCTATTTTTAATTTTGTTACATTTTTGTGCAGTAGACACGTGCTGTTGGCATTATAAAAGGGTGGTAACCTCTAGATAGCTCGGCGCTAATAGCCAAATAGTTGATGCGCCGTTAAAAACGAAAAAAAAAAAAAAATTATTAACAAATATTCTTATAACCAATGTTATTTTATTTAGAATGCCAATTATGACACAATATAATATACATTATAATATAATAATTTATATAATATTGACAATTCCTCCAATCCGAGACTATAATGTATACTTTGAAATTATGAAATAATAATTCCAACAAGGCTATCAATATCAAGTTCCTTTTTTTTACATTTTAACAAATACCAGGGAACTAAATTAATAATACAAGTACTGACAAGAACACTAACCCAAGTTTTCCTGATAATATTCTATTTCTCAATTCGGTGCCGTAAGATTTCTTCTTGGAAGATAAAGCAGCGTCTGAGCTGTAGGCATCTAGAAACCAGGAACACTTCAATGAAAAATCCACACTCTCTCGACACCTGAAATCAGAATCATTTTTTATTATTTTGAATTAATCCAAGAGGATGAGGATAAAAAGATGCGACAGCTGAGGATTTGGGAGTTTGGGTAAGAGAGATCGCAAGGCAACTGATCACTTAATTGGCAACCAATTGTCGAAGCCGATCGAAACATAGCCAAGGGCATCGGACTTATCTTCCAAACAACCACAGCTACACTGAGGGATGTGAACAGACAGTAGCATGTCACTATCAGCTTAAAAATTTTCATAAACATCGGAAATCAGCAAGACAATAGAGCACTTTGTCTTGTGGCTTTGTGAGTGGATATGAAGTAAATATATCTACAGAATAAATCTTCTTCTTCTAATAAAGGATTTTTTGTTAGACAATAAAGTGGAGTGAATGTATTGAGCAAGCATGATTTCACTCATTTCGTCGTCATATCGATCTTATCAAAAACAAATTGGATGAACCTTCTTCTTGAACAGTGGAGTCACCATCCACTTGCTACACAATTGCCAAATATTCAATTTCCTTGTTGTATGTGCGGAAAAATCTCAATGCTGCACAGAAGGCAACAAGATGTATTGTACTGTTTAGATATGTGACAAAGCTCATAATGAATCAGGAGGGGAAACAGCACAGTCTCACGAATAAATTACTGTATGATCAAGTGAATCACATTTCTTCTTTCAATTATTGAGAGGCATGTGTGATTCAATACAAAAGTTTCAATCAACAGTTTTAATTACTCAGGTACGGCAGAATCAAATTGTTGCATTACCAGTAGGAGGATGATTAGATGATTTTAAACTTGAGAGCAATTGTTTTCCCCACTCTCATTCACTCTTTATTTTATATTACCAGTTGTCATATTCTTTTAGCGGCGATCCTCCCCCTCAGAGGAAGTAACCGTGTGATTGTTTGCATATGAATATTATAAGCAAATAATTCTTACCTTTCAGGTAAAAAAAATACGAAATTCAATTATTTAAACTCAACAAACTAGTTCTAGAATTTACTAAAATTTAATAGTAGCTTATTTTTAACAATGTACTGAAATAATTATTTGAACAGAGAAATTTATTAACCACTGTCTAATATACCTCCTCAGAAATGTACAGGGTGTATAGCAAGTAGATGACAATACTCAAGGGGGGGGGGGGAGTAGACAAAAATCTAGTTCAATGCTACAAGCAGCAAGTTTCTATCTGCTATACAAGCAGAGAAAATTCGGGGGTTTCTACAAAAAACATGATTTTGGCTAATTAAATTTAGAATGGCGTATGTCTGAAACAAAAAGAGATAGAAATGTGAAGTTGGCAGCATTTAACTACATTTTTTGTTTAGTTCCACGCCTTGAATATTGCCATCTACTTGTGATATACAATCACTGGATTAATTTTCATTATTTTAAAATTAACTCACCTGCTGGAATTTTAACCCAGAATCTAAATACGCCGTTCTAAATTTAATTAGCAAAACTCATGTTTTTTTTCTAGAAACCCCCAAATTTTCTCTGCTTGTATAGCAGATAGAAATTTGCTGCTTGTAGCATTGAACTACATTTTTTGTCTAGTTTCACCCCCTTGAGTATTGTCATCTGCTTGCTACACCCTGTATATTTCGGAGGAGGTTTATTAGACAGTGGTTAATAAAGGACCCCGCCCTTTCCTAATGGAAAATGGCTTTCGGTCAAATTGAACGAAACTATGCTCATTGTATAGAGAAAGTCTTTCTGAACAAAAGTCTCCATGGGCACAAAACCAAAAAGTTAAAACTTTTGGGTATCCGAAGTTTTCCATTTTTAATTTTTACAAAATCTCGAGATCTCTGGTTGAAAGGTTTCCCAAGCCTATTGCCCAGTAAAAAAAATACGTATCAATTATTTTTCGAAGACCTTTCGAACGACACCACATTTGACACTCCTACCCCCCCCCCCCCCCCCCCGCCCCACACACGGTGGTGGGGGGAAGCGTTTTTTTGCAATAATCGTCTATCCATTATCATTTGGAGATCTTTTCGAAGGCAATACCCTAAAACCTTGCCTCACACCCTTACTCCACCCCCACCCCAACCCCTACCCCACTTCTAGCTCGTATGTTTCAAAAAAAGGCCATTTTTCGCAAAAAAAAGTGTTCTGTTAGCAGACTTTAACATTAGTAGCCCTGAAAAGGGCCGCTTTTTGTCTCTAAGACTACTGTGAACTGTTTTGACTTTTCGTTTGCTAACGATCAGCTGCATCTAACGTATGATTCAGAAAGCAAGAAGTCGGATATTTGATGTTATGATGATGACGATCATATCCCAAGGGGTTAGGGGTGGGGTAAGGGTGTGAGGCAAGATTTCAGTGTATTGCAGTCAAAAAGATCATCAAATGATAATGGATAGACGATTATTGCAAAAAAAAAGCTTCCCCCGCCACCGTGGGTTGGGGGGGGGGGGGGGGTAGGAGTGTCAAACGTGGTGTCGTTCGAAAGGTCTTCAAAAAATAATTGATACGTATTTTTTTGCTGGCCAAATGGCTTGGGAAACCTTTCAAGCAGAGATCTCGAGATTTTGCAAAAATTAAAAATGGAAAACTTCGGATACCCAAAAGTACCAAAAGTTTTAACTTTCGGGTTTTGTGCCCATGGAGACTTTTGTTCAGAATGACTTTCTCTATCCAATGAGCAGAGTTTCGTTCAATTTGACCGAAAGCCATTTTCCATTAGGAAAGGGCGGGGGGCGGGGTCCTTTCCGTGTTCAAATAATTATTTCAGTACATTGTTAAAAAAAAAAAGCTACTATTAAGTTTTAGTAAATTCTAGAACTAGTTTGATGTGTTGAAATAATTGAATTTTGTATTTTTTACCTGAAAGGTAAGAATTGTTTGCTTATAATATTCACTATGTTCACAATAATCGAATATTATCATATTTTTCAAAATACAAACTACATCAAGGATATGAAAATAAGTATAAATTGGAGACCATACCTGCTGGCAAGATAGGGATATATAACTTCAGCGACGTCAGGCATATGTATGTACATGGTAATCAGCTGAGGTAGAAAAAAATCAACATCACTCTTCGGGAAACTAAATAACTTATTACCTGAAAATAACACAATATCTCAATGAATTTGAAAAGCAGATCAATTTTCTAATTCAGAAAATATTCAAGTTGTTACTAAATGATAGTGCATAAAAGTATATCTATAAACTTCAATTAGCAAACTAAATTATTTGCTTTCCTAGAATGAACTAAGTTAATCAGACATATTTAATTTATAAATATTTGTGTGTATGTATGTATGTATGTATGTATATATATATATATATATATATGTATATATATATATATATATATATATATATATATATATATATATATGTTTCAATCTATCTTCAATCTATATCGATCTTCTCAATCTATCTTCAAGCACTTTTGGTCAATATCACTTTCTTTCCTCAATAGTCATATCATATCAATATATATATATATATATATATATATATATATATATATATATATATATATCAACAGTCATATTGAAATTATATGCCAATTGAATTATATAAGATCAAACGAGTCTTCTAACTGAGACATCCATGACCCATGTGGTTGACATATGTCTAAAAACACAAATTAAAAAAAAAAAAAAAAAACTTCAAAGACACTCTTCACTGCTATATTTTTCTCTTGTTCTTTTATATTTCAAAATTATAAAGAAAGCTTACATTTAATAAAGAAATTCATAAAAACTTTAATTAACCATTCAGCCTATTTAAAAGAATTGGGCTTTCTACAACAAAGTTGAAGTGGGTGCAATTGAATAAAACTGATGCAAGAAATTATACTTGATATAGCTCCCTAGGGTTATCAAACGAAAATGCCAGCTTCTGCCTGGCACTTATTCACTCATTATTTATTTATGTTATTATTTAATTTTTTTATTATTATTTTTTTTTTTGGTTATACTATATTTTTTTTCCTTATGCTAATACTACATATCATAGAGAGAACAGAGAAGGTGCTAATCCAAAGGAGCGATGTGAGGCAGGAAGGATGTGTGAAGTGAAAGCTTCAAGCTCAAGCAGAGCTCGTAAGTACTCAAAGAGTCATAAGGCCGAGCACTGTCATGTTGGAATATTATGCGTTTCCTATTTGTCAACTTCGGTCATTTTTCATCTCTGATGGTTTGGTTTTGTATAGATTCCTTCCAGCACCACCACATAAAGATAATAATCTTCCTTGGATGAAAAAACGGTCTTTGGCATTGCTGGCGGTAGAGCTCCAGGCATTCCCCATGATTTTTCTGGCCAGTGTTTTTGTATAGAATCTATCATTTGATGGCAGTCACTATTTGCTTCAAAAAAGGATTCTCCACATTTGTTTTAATTAAAGCATCACAAGTGGAAATTGGTCCTTTTGCTGAGCCATGGGGAACCCAAACATTATACCAACATTTTATTATTTAGTATTTATGCTAAAACATTGCCTGAAAATAGATGTTAAACATGAGAACATAGCCATAAATTTAATTTTAATTTTTTTTTTTAACAAAATTACCTGTTTTTATTACCCTGTTTTTATTATTATCACCCATTATCATAATAAGAAATTATGAAAGTAATTTAGCCAAAAAACACAATTTTTTTGCATAGATAAACTTATTAATTAAATATAAATACAGCAGAAAGTGTCAACGATAAAAAGTTTAAATTCCTCACCTATATAACTTTGTACACCAGGTTCTTTCGATTTAAATAAATACATTATTGCCATAGATATATCGAAATGTGTAGACTCGAAGAATCTGAGGAGAAAACCCTTGTTCTCACAAGTTCCTATTTCGAGGTCTTCCCCGCTAAAATCCGGAGCTACTCTTTCTCCATCACCCAGGCTCAGGCTTTCGTCGGAGTGGTGAGTCGAGTTTGACTCAGTTCGCTCTGACCTGAAATAAGTAAGTACTGTTATTACTTGTTCACAACAATTCTTGAAAGATAATTAATTACCATTGACCTTGAATCCAGACAGATTGTTGCTCTAGGCATTCTGTACACAAAGTACTCTCATATTAGTCAATCCATTTGAAATGGGCCAGAAAAAAAATAATCTGGTTGCTTGACCATTTTAGAAAAAATTGATATTTTCACCATCAATTAAATACATAATCAGTAGTTCAAAACCATTTTTAAAATTTTTTTATAGCCAACCGTCTGAAAATGGCAGTCATCTTTGTCTCACCGCACATGCTGATTTTTGTGTTTATAAGCTCTTACGAGAAACACATTTTCTCAGGACTGGCAAATCATAAACTAATAATTCAAACACCATTCTTTTGCTTATAGTTTTCTCTATATTTTATATTTCCATCACTATTTGAATATTTTGAAGTCCAATACCTGAAAACTGCCATTGAAAACAACTGTTTATATTTCTCAAAATTCCGTTTTTGAGGGTAATTTTTTGTCATAAGGGGATCTATATCAAAGTTGATTTTTAGCACGATGATAAACCTAGGTATGAAGCTTGTATTAGCCCTAGACCGGGCGCGCTGGTTGACTTTGGACACCACCTGACAGTTAAAAAGAAGTATGCTTCCACTGACTTGCCCAAGTCGTTTCCCTTGCTTAGTACCTTTCTATGAACTTCTCTCCACCCTCTTAGTCTTGACTGGGGGTTTGCACGAGTGACAGGTGACCAGTTATTGCGTGCTTATTCCTAAAAATCATGCCTGGTGTCCAAAAGCAACCACGCGCTCTGATATGCAAGTAATTCCACTTTAGGGCCTTGCCTTTCTTTTTGGTTATTTTTTTAGCTTAATATCACTTTTTCTTCCGATTTAGGGCCGACATTGTTAGACTAAAAGATGTCCCCAGGATTTTGGAAGAGTTATCATATGAAGAGAGAGAGGATGGAAGGTGATTGAAGAACTAGAGTCAGATTTTTTACAGAATTTTATTATTTTTGAACTTTTTACTTTGAATAACTCTTTTTAAGTTGGTTTAAAACCGTTTATCTATGTCCAGTACAACACATAATATTGTAGTTCTATTAATAATTAGAATCTAGGCCTACTAATTCTAAATATTTATTATTTTGTTTATTGAAAAAATACTTAATATTTTTAAAACAAACAAAAATGTATAGTATGATAAAGAGATTCAAGTCAATTCTAAAAATCTCCCAGTGCCAAGAAATCAACAAGCTAGCAACTGTAGCGACGCTCCTAAGGCGTATTGGACGAAACGCTCAGACACATGTAGACTATTTTTCGATGTAGAATCCCAGAAAAAATAAATGGACCAAATCGGTGACCCCACCACCGTATACTCCCCTTGTTAGAATATTTGAAGTGTACTTTGGAAGGGTGCTTTCACCTGTTAAACGTGTGATTGGGCCGATATAAAAAAATATACGTATAGATTATTTTCATGAGTTTAATAAATACACAGTTTCAAAAACTAAGTTATATATTTGGCTTCCGCTGGCCAGCTTTCTTCATATACACATACATAAATACATACATACACTAATTCTGCCTCTCTCAAGAGGGTACCTCACAGTTCAGTAAATTCTACTGTGACAGCTATCAATGAACTGATAACATCCATGTTTGATGGTCATTGAAATCTACCAGGAAAGTGCCACGCTCCCCATCTATTCATGAGTTACTTCCTCCCCCTTCATTCTGACAACAATGCTGGAGATAAGAAGCAGTGATTGCTTGTCTCATGAGAGAGCCTATCCCCAATTAAATATATAAGGGTTCATAGCAGTCTCAAGAACAGAGCTGAGAGACAATTTCTCACGCTGTCAAACAAGGTTTCACAAGGTTCCTGCAAAGCTGTGCTTATTATTCCCTGCTCAAGCTTTAACATAGTACTGTTGTATTTCTATTGACCATGAATAAATAAAGCCACACAACATTTTTTGAAAATTTTTAGACTTCAGGGTGTCTACTACTTTCGTGAATGCCAATTTCATGACTTTTTCATGACGAAATGCAAATTTAATGCTTTGAAAATAAAATAATGTACCTTAAAAAAAAGGCCTTAACTTTTAGCTAAAAATTATTTGTAACCTTACACGGATTACCATAATATCTATAAAATTATAATTTAAAACTGTATAAAATGTGCAACATACGTTAAACAGGATAGTTACATTAATTTTAAAAGTGAAGAAATTATGGTACTAAACATTTCAGAATGACTATGGGAAAAAAAGCCTCAAAAATTTCGAACAATAGTAGCAAAATTCAAAATTTCTAAAAACATTACTAACTAAATATTTATTGTCAATGTGCATAATTTAGCAAATTAAAGTGTACACAATTTCAATATTAATGTTTGCATGAAAAACTTTCATTTTTCATGCCATATTTTCAATTTCATGCAGTAGACATCCTGGATTTGAATTAATAGCTTCTATTTATAATCATGAGAAGAGAAAAGGAAGGTAAATTATGATGAAGAGTTATTCCTATCAGCGATCCCCTTAATTGTAGTGATTTAAGGTTTGAAGGTTACCAAGTTGAGGCCAAGACGGTCTCTACAACACTCCCAAGTAACCAAGACCTAAAATCTACCCACCACAAATACAACTTCCAACAATAACATCATATTATTTTATAAAAATAAATAATATTTTTAGAAAATTGACTTAAAACTTTTTCAGTTTTGACTTAACTACGTGCTACAACTTACATATTCTATGATTTAGAGGTATTACTGGACAGGAAGAAGAAAAACCCAAACTAACAGTAATAAAGACACTCCTACTCGGTTTATTGAGTCCTAGCATACAAAAAAAATCATAAACGAAAATGAATAGTTTTCAAGTTCCAATCTATTTTCAGAGGTATCAACCAAAAAATTTGGGAGATTTGTCTTCCAAGCAACTGTATTAACATAAATTGAAGACCAAACTAAATGAGAAATTGAACTGCAATGCGTGTTATGTATCTCACAATGACAGGCTTTGACGTCCATTAACTAGTGTGTTCTCAGGAACTAGGAGTAGACTTGTTTGTTTGGCTTTTTATGCAAAATCAACAAGGAGAAGACAATTAATTAGAATTAATTACCTGATTAGAAGTAATTACAAATAAAATACTTTTAAAAAAATTATTTTCGCTTGAACATTTCAAGATTTGAAGGTCAATGAGGGTCGCCTCACAGTTGTTGATTGACCAGTGATTATAGTTTGCACAGATTGTTATTTTGATGATTGGAACAAAATAGAGGAGGTGGGAGGTAAACTTTTAGAAAGTTGAAAAATAAGGGCCACCCTAATACAGGGTGTCTACTACTTTTGTGAAAGCCAATTTCGGGACTTTTTCGTGAAATTTTAATGATTTGAAAAGCAAATTTCCTGCTCATTAAGAAGAAAATAATTTCAATCAAAATGAAAAAGCCTTAACTATTGGCTTGAAATTGGCCCTGTGTATAGAATTTCAATATTTAAGTCTGCATTTATTTAAAAAATGAATAATTGATTTGTAAATGCATACAAAAACGGCGAGAATTAAAAATGCGCCGAAGTACCGGGATTACGTTAAACTCCGGTTAGAATTGAAATTTCGTGACTTGGTTTCAAAATTCATGACTTTTTCGTGATTTTCGTGCCCTATTTTCAATTTTGTGACATTTTCATGACTTTCGTGACTTTTTCGTGCAGTAGACACCCTGTAATATATACATACAAATTTGAAGCATCTATATTTTCGTGATCTATGAGATCTACAACGTGAAGATTTCTAGTCGGCACTTCCGGACTGCGTCATGAGGTCAACCTCATAAGTGGGTTTCCTCCCTATGGATTTATCATGAATTTCATATTGTGAGCCTATGCCGATATATGCCTAAAATGTATTTCAATTTCAACGGAATCGCAAATGGCTCCAATAACACTACCAAATGGTAGATATTGCAACTTGAAAGAATTCGCCAATATTGAGCTCTTAAAGATAGTTAAATCAAATAACACAGAGCAACATGTTTTTTTTTGTTATCTTAATGGTCAAATTAATTCAATAATTCTGCTGGGCAGACATAGAGTCAAAAAAATAAAATAAACTTTATTTTTAAATTCTAATGTACAAGGTCTGAAAATTAAATAATGAGAATATTTTTTTTTTTTAAATAAAATTCAAATTTTATATTTTCACCTTGAAAATAATTTCTTTCTGAAGCCACACAGTGCTGGAGACGGTTATTCCATTCATTATAGCAGAGCTGGAACTCCGATACTGGAATAGCCTCCGTCTTGTAGGTTACAGCCTTTTGAATGTTTTTGACTGTTCTAAAATGAGTTCCCTTCAGGTGATTTTTCATCTTCGGGCAGAGAAAAAAGTCACAAGGACTCAATTCGGGCGAAAAAGGAAGCCGAGAAGCCACAGGATTTTTTTTTTTTTTGTTGACAAAAAACTCATTTATTGAAATTGCTGAGTGAGGGAGCACTATCACGTTTGGTCTCACATGAATGACTCTTTTTCGAAGTTTTTCAAGAACCTCCTGGTAAAAGTGTTAATTGACCATTTGGCTAAGAATTTTCAACGGTTCTTGATCGGTTCTTCGACTCTTCGTTCTGAAAATGCCTTAAACCACCGAAAAACCTTGGCTCTTGACAAAAATCTATCTCCGTAGGCTAGCTGAAGACTAGCAAGAGTTTCTGTTGCATAGTGCCCAAGAATGAACCAAAATCTGATAGTATACCATTGTTCCAAATTGATGTCACTCATTTTTAGGACACAATAGAAAACTGTTCCACAAAAAAATTGCTAGGGCCAACCAAATTGCTCGAGCAAGTTCAAACCAGTACTGAAGGCAGACCACATGTTCCCAAGCCGCCACTCCAAGCCCAGTGCCTCCAGTGTTGCCAGACCGAAAAACACTAAATTGCCAGTCTCATTACTTAACATGTATTTTGACAAATTTATAATCGAGAATGATACTTAAATGACATAATCCAAGGTATTCCTGCACTGAAAACTTAAGGGGTTTTAATACTTGCTTATGAAATTTTTTGCTGGAAATGTTAAAAATAATAATGTAAAATGCACAGAATTAGAAAACAAAACTTGTTTTATTATTCTTGTTTTAACCCAATTAGCGCCAGAGTTTCTTTTATTAAAAAATTTTTAAAACAAATAAATCAATTTTACAAACTTAGTATATAATATAATTTTTCTATCATTGCTAGATATTGACGTTACCATATGGTAACGCACAGTGCTAATGGGTTAAGAACATCAAAGCAGTAGTTATATTCTAGAATATTTAACTCGAAACATTACTTGCTTTTCTACAGAGTTAAAAACACAAGATTTAGAATAAAGTAATTTAAAAATATAAAGGTCTAACCCGCAAATGATGCCGGAATCATCAGATCCTGGATGGGCTTCGACCTCAGGGCTAGGGGTAGCATCTGCCTCTGGTATCCTCTGCAGAACTGAGTCCAAGCTCCGATTCCGCTGATGGTAGCTCCCCGTGATTGCCACACCAGGTACAGAGATACCCATTGACCTGTAATAATCAAAATAACCTTTATCCTTATGAAATGTATACAACAAATTAATGATAAGTTGACAATTAATGCTGACACTAAACCAGTTGACCATAAATATGAACAGACACTTCAGTGCACCAGCAGTTGCTGGGACTTATTAAACCACTGCATATTAACTGTAGAAAAATGGATATATTAAGTTAAAATCAGCAGGAATTAGATAAGGGCAATAGAGTGAACAGGCACTCCCTAGGAATTATAGTGTACCAACACACACTTGCGGGATTAGACACAGGCAATAGAGTATACAAAAGCTGATTAAAGATTACTATAAATGGAGTTAATGAACACCAACCAAGGATAAGAAACAAGCAAACGCAGCACACAAACTAGGATTAGAGACAAGAGTACTTGATCATTAAGCGATTGGAGAAAGACAAGGCAGTAATCCAAATCTCACTAGGGAATGTATCGTTTTTCTTCACACTGTCAGAAGAAAAACAAACGCATGCATCGCAATGAAGGAGCCTACATTGGTCCCGACCCGATCTGATCCGATGACCACCGATTCTCCGCCATTCAAACTTGTTTGTTTCCAGGCCGATTTCCGACCGACGAAGCAAAATGGCTCAAAACCACATATTGGGTTTCAAAAAGGTCTACAGACTCTACATCTTAACCGATTTACATGCAAAAAAAAAATATGAAAGCTAATAAAATTTAGAACAACTTTGTAAATTCACATTTTTGTTTCTTGTTTCCCTTGTTTATTAAATTACATGGAAAGATATTTAAAACTATCCAATGCCTGTAACCTTATAACATTCCTATGCTTATAACCTTATAACATTCCAATGCTTATAACCTTCTAGCTACCTTTCATATAAATAATTTTAAAATGTCAATAATAATGCTTCTCTTATCGTAGTGTAACAGTTAAAAATTACCTGTTACACTAAGAGTTATTTTTTCTATCTAGAATACAGTACAGTTTATTTAAATTTTATCATCCATTATTATTAACTGAGAATTCTGGAACGGGTTCCCTATAGGTTACCACCCTTTTCCAGCCAGGATAGGGATGATGCCTTTTCTTTTTTCTAAAGAAAAGCCACCACCTCTAGTGGGAATCGAACCCACTAGGGGCTCCGGGAAGGTCCGGGGCGTCCCAATGTCAAGAAACATCATACTTTGATTACTTGTCAACCGATGAACAATAAGCTTTGAATACTTCTTTAAAGTATTCAAATACTTAATCTCACCTCTTCTTACTCAATCTCATTTCTGTTTTTTAACTGAAGAAGAAATTTACATAACAGTGTCCTATGCCCAGTAACAGGCTTTTAATACAACAATAACATTATAGAACAACTCAATACGCTCCGATTCTCCAACTAGAGGGAATAAGGTAATATAATAAAAATAAGGTTTCAAACATGTGCTCTTAATTTGTATAACCATTTCTCTTTGATAGGTATTATTATTTTATTCAATTTTCTTTGAGAAGAAAATTGAATAAAATAATATCAAATGAGATCATTTGATAAACATATATGTCTTAAAAATTTTACTTTTGGGTTACAGATATATTGTTCATATAATCAAGTATTCAAATCGACTTACTTAGGTCGATTCTTAGTAATGATAGGCGGTTCTTAAATGCGAATCGATTCGAATCGAAATGAAATACAAATTTCTTAGGTAATTGTAAGTAATCCTGAAATCGATCCTCTGAGCCTAGAAGATCGATGTTTTGAATCGATCTGAACTCGCCGCACTTTTTTCTGGAAAGATATTTTCATTTCGATTCGAATCTATTCAAAAGATCGACTCGTATTCGAGAATCGCCCATCACTACCCCGAGCCATCAGATCTCCAATAATTATAGATAATGAAGGCAACCATAAAAATTGATTAGGCAATTAGACATTCCAAAAATAAGCGCGGATAGGTCAAGGGGTAATGCTGAAGAGAAAGAGTAGTTTAGATTCTGGGGTCTTTTAGCGAAGACCACATCCATTTTCTTGTGAAGTATCGGTAGTCATGGGCGTATATAAGGGGGGGCTGAAGGGGCTGCAGCCCCCCCCCCGAAACTTTGATTTGATTGGTAAAAATGTCATAAAAGCCTTAAAAATAAATTAAATAAGATCATTTAGTTCATAAAACATATTCTATTTTGGGATTAATAGCGTTTAAGTTGGCTAAAACTCTTCCAAGATCTAAATTGTTAGTATTACATTCACCGGAAATGGTCTCAGCCCCCCCCCCCGAAATTTTCCCAGCCCCCTCCGAAATTATTTTCTATATACGCCTATGTCTGTAGGGATTATATCAGTGATTCAGCGCACGCGCATAACTTATTAGCTTTTCTATTGGCTATTCCAATGGGCAATTCTATTCGTTGTTACTGGTAGTAAAGTAACCTTCAACACTCTAGTCAATCCAACTCGCAAAAATTAATAGAGTTATATTAAGTTTAGGGAGTTGGATTGACTACAGTATTGATATCTTCTTGAGCGAGCATAGCGAGCGGAAACGCATAGCACGCATGCCCATAATACGAAATAAATATAAAATATAAATATGTTATAGAACCACCGGACTAAAAAATCGGCAAAAAGACCCCTAAACTTCACAATTACCATTGATTTTTATAACATTAACTTTTTTATTAATAAATATTGCTTGCTGAAATATACTCTGCATATTTTAATTTATGTTTTATAAAGTAATACTACTATAATACTTTAAGTATTTTATACAAATACAAGTTATCTTAGGGTTAGTTAGAAACCATATTATATAAATATAGTAGTAAAAAAAAAAATTACTTCGTTTAGAGCCTTCTGCTCAAATTCAGAAACATAAATATGCTTTAGGTCCACCCGACAAACCTATTTAATGTATTGTATAACATGTAGTCTTCTTTTTCGTACATAGCCACCGCGCATGCGCGAATGCCAGCGGACGCTTTTTTGGAACGCATAGGTCCACCCGACAAACCTATGTAAAGTGCTGTATAACATATAGTCATCATTTTCGTACATGGCCACTGCGCATGCGTGAACGCCAGCGGACACTTTTTGTAACGTTTTTTTCCAGTTCAGTCACCTCTAAAGCATAGTTATGCTAAAAAGTTACTTTTAGTAGTGATTGCAGTGCTTTTCATTACTATATTAACTTTTGAGTACTTTATTTATACAATATGGTTTCTTACCTTAGATAGCCTGTAAAGAGGTAATAGATAACCTGCAAAAAACCTGTAAGCTAATCCGTAAGTAGCAAAATCACTGTTTAAAATCACGACAGCTACTTTAAAGTAACTGGATGTGGACTTGGGAAAAATCCCCGGATTCTGTAATGGCATGAATGAGGCAAAGACGAAGAGGGATTACAAGTATGAATGAAGGAGATAAGAGGAGATAGAGAGCGCGACCATTAGCAGCAACCATGGAGCATTCCTTCAATTAGATGGATATTCACAGGCAAGAAAGTGGAAAGGATACCTTCTACTTTTACTAAGCAGCCCTTCCCTTTCACTTCAAGGATAATCCATACAAGTCTCAAGGAAACAGAACGCCAATATTCATACATACCATATATACACACACTCACACTCACATATATATATATATATATATATATATATATATATATATATGTATATATATATACATAAGTTTCCTCATTATTCTTTATTTTACTTACTTACTGACGGTTTCTACAGTCCTAGACAGACCTTGGCCTCCTCCACGATCTTCGTCCATTCTTCCCTATCCTTCATTCTTCCCCTCCAATTCACCACTCCCATCCGCTTCAGATCCTCTTCCACGTCACTTTTGCAGCCTTTCCTCGGTCTTCCTATTTTCCTTTTGCCAGGAAATTCCTCCCTAGTTATCTTTTTCGTGGCTGTATCATCGGGCAGTCTTTCCACGTGCCCTAGCCAGCTAATTCTCCTAGCCTTAATAAAGCCTACCATGTCCTCTTTTTTCATCAGTTCAACCAGCTCCTGATTTGTCCTTATCCTCCATTCGCCTTATATGTATATGGGACCAATTATAATTTTCCTTTTAAAAACCCTTAGAGCATTCTGGTCAGCTACTTTCAGTGTCCAGGCTTCGGCTCCATAGCACTCTACTGGTCGGACTAGGGATTTGTAGATTTTAAGCTTTGTTATTCTGGACAGGAGTGTCGACTTAAAAAGCTTCAGCATGCCAGAGTACGCTCTAATTATGGCGGCCTGCCATAATTCTTCCTCTGGTTTCCTGGCTAATCAATTTTTTTCTATTGACCTACATCCCAAGATAAGTAAAGCATTTCACCGCTTCAAATTTGTAGTCCTGGATTACATAGTCTTCTGGCTTCCTTCTTGCATCCGAGGTCGGGACTACCATATATGTACTTAGTTTTGGCATCGTTCAATACCAGTCCAACCTTCTTACATTCCGCAACCAATGTCGATAAAACCTCAACTATTGCCGCTTTGCTCCTGCCTAGAATTGCAATGTCGAATGCTTCCTTTGAGGACGCATCAGAAGGATTAAGGAATAACAGAGCTCCTTGAGAGGATAGCATATCGGCAGAAGTTATTAAGTGTGGCGGAGATGTTTTCAGGCAGCGACTATATAATCTAATGCTGAGGGTATGGCTTGGCGAAGAAATACCTGCAGAATGGTGCTCATGTTTAATTTTCCCAATATTCAAGAAAGGTGATAAGATGGTATGTGAAAACTACCGGGGAATAACCCTCTTAAATGTCGTCTATAAAATTTTATCCAACCTTCTCGCGCAAAGGCTCAAAATTTATTCAGAAAAAATCATAACGGACTACCAGTGTGGTTTTCGCCCTAACAGAGGCACTACCGACCAGATTTTTATCCTGCGACAAGTGCTCGAAAAGTGCTATGAACATAATATTGACGTTCATATACTGTTTATTGATTTTAAACAAGCCTTTGTCCGAATTAAAAGAACCCAACTTTTTAGTGCACTGCGTGAATATTCTTTATTTTATGTAGATTCTTGATGATGAACCTAATCAGGTTCGAAACGTCAAAACAATTTTGAGAAGCAACTCCTGCCAGTTACTTCAAGTATCCATTGATCCTTCCCCACCCTCACCTTCAACTTTCGTAAAATATGATGATATCGTATACAACGAAAGATACAATGAATACTTACATTCGTAGATACAAATGGTAACAAGAGGAAGAGGAAGAGGAATAAATGGTAACAAGAGGAAGAAAAAAATGTTCGCCCGGAAATAAAATGCAAATGTTATGCAATGTTGCAATATTATGCTAATGGAAGGTAGCCATTCGAAAGCTTGCTAAATTCTCAATAAAAACGTTCTGAAGCAATTTTCGATAAGGCGATGTCAATCGGAGAAATAAGTGCTTAAAGCTTCGAAAGTGTGAGTTTTATGTTTTTAAACGGCGTTTTGTCTCTGTTTATCTCACTTTTTAATTGGATGTTTTGCGTGGTTCCTTCATCTTCCAAAGGGAGGAACCCACTTATATTTTTGCTTTAAAATGCATTTAACAGTAAAATGAGTATTTTATTAAAATAAAATAAAAAGATGAGAAACAGTGCTTTCATAGATCGAATGATGAGAAGGCAGGGGGAGGGGTGAGTCACTACCTCTTAGGATACTATTTTGGAGCCTTAAATCATCCTTCTCTTTGAGATTTTATTTTATATTTTTCACAAAAGATCAAAACCACCCAATATCTGATTCAATTCCTTTACTAATAGCACTACGCAATTAACATATCTAACAGGTCATCTAGATCCGGTGATTTTGTATGATCTCTTTGCAGTTTGGAGTTATGTATATACATACATATTACTGCAAATAAAAGGATATCGTTGTCTATGAGGTAATGCTGATACTATTCGATGAATGACTCAAGCAGTAAGAATGTAGAAGACACAGAGCCCCACTGACATTCGCGGTGGAGAGCAAGTTTCAAATACCATAGGATTCACAGATCATTCTACAGTTACAGGCTTTTATCAGAACATGGTCCTTCAAACTCAGCGAGGAATAATTCCAACGCCTCATCCGAGAAAACGCGCTTATAAAGAGACTCATCAACTAACTAGGGACAATCAGACAGAAGAAGTATGAATATAAGAATTTCCGACGATTTTTTTAGTCACTATTACAGGTTTAAATCACCTACAAATTATAAGTCTGTATGGCCTCCAAATATGCAGTAAAATATAGGAACTCCTTTCTAATTGTAAGGGGCAGATACGAACAACCATTGGGCCGAAATGACTTCCGGAATGATGTTGAAAAAAAAAACATGTAGGAGCAGCCTGACCTTGCTCCAACTGCTAGTTGAAGCACCTGCTTCCGATACTTCGATACGGTCTAGTCACTTTTCCAGAAACTCCTTTTGGAAATGTTGGAACAGCTTCAGGCAGGTTCACACGATCAGAAGCAACAAGTATTTATTTAACCCCTACGGCACTTTTAAGGACTGAGAGTAGCCATTTAAATTTTTTGCCCAGAATTACGGAAGGCCTATCGTCATGTACTTATTTTTGCTCCTGTTAAGGTCGACGAGTCCAAGGATCAATCGTGAAACACCTATTCCAATAACAAAACCAAGCATAAACATCTTCGCCGCGCCACAATTGCACTACTGACGAGAGGGACAAATGTAGGCACCCATGCCGGAGGACGTCAAACTTCGTCGGTCAGCTGATATCGGATCGGATCGGGAGAGATACGTATCCAATGTAGGAGAAGGCTAAGGTTGTTGTGTGAGTTTGAAGCATAAAATGGCAATTGAAAGCTTATTTATACGGGCAGGTCGAAATAATGCCATTCCGTGGTAGACCACAGGTTAACCGTATTCAGCCCAGACTAAATAATCCACCCTCTTTATTTATTTATAAATATATATATATATATTTATTTATATATATATATATATATATATATATATATATATATATATATATATATATGGTATACCTGAACAATTACAAATGTGACATGTGTCCTTTAACTCCGGGGTACAGATATATATACACATACCCACACAAACACACATATATATATATATATATATATATATATATATATATATATATATATATATATATATATATATATATAGTTCTTCGGTATTTCTCTTTTCTTTTAGAAATTCATCCGAACATTTGTTTCATGAAAGAAACATGAACTAACGTTGAAGTTAAAAATGAACTAACGTTGAATGAACAAAAATACCAAATGTCCTCCAGCCAACTGAATTTATCTCAGGATAACTCCCCCCGTTTCCATCCTGAATATGGCCCTTTACCATCAAGCTAATATCTAAGTTTTGCAATTAAAAATTATAACCATCACGGATATTTGAAGCCAAGCTTTTTCGTTCTGTGGCACAAGCCAGTTCAAAAAACCTACAAGCTTTAAACGATATTTAATAAACATAGTAAAACAATTCTTTCGTGGAATGCGCAATGATTGAATGATTGGGATGGCAATAGGAAGTGAAATATGGTCTATAGGATCGCCTCCATTCAAGCAGTAACTAAAAGGGGGCACCTACATTGGACCCGATCCGATAGCCACCTATTGTTGGGAGGAAAAGAAACACCTGCATCTCAATGGAGGTGCCGACATTGTTCCCGACCCGACCCGACCCGATCCGATGCCCACCGATTCTCCCCGCCGTTCAAACTTGTTTGTTTCTAGACCGATTTCGGACCGACGAAACAAAATGGTGCCAATCGACATATTGTGTTTCAAAAAAGTCTACAGCCTCTACATCTTAACCGAGTTAAATCCTTTATTTTATTTTTTTTTTTTTTAAATGAAAGGCAATACAATTTACAACAACTTTGTCAATTCACATTGCCTTGTTTATTAAATTACGTGGAAAGATGTTTATAGCCATCCAATGTTTATAATCTTCTAGCTCCCTTTCTTATAAATAATTTTAAAGTATGAATACTAATGCTTGTTTTATCGTAGTGTAACAGTAAAAAATTAACTGTTACACTAAGATTTATTTTTTCGGGACTGATACTCAGGAAGATTGATTGGCTTCTCAACTCCTCCTTTATAACTCCAACATTCAATCTAATCGAAGGTTTCTATGCTTATTAGGTGACATTTCTTAAATTAATCACGCATTTTTACTTCAATACGAGGTCATTACTGATGAGATGTGACTAGATCAGATCGGATCGAGTCGGGACCAATGTAGGCACTCACGTCGGCCGTTGTCAGTCAAACGAAATCGGATCGGATCGGGAGAAATACGAGTCCAATGCAGGTGCAGCCTAATGGAAGACGGCGAGGCATTCTATGGTTCAATTGAAGGGGAGAGTAAATTTATATTACTTTTCCGAACGATTATCACCTACAAAGCTGCGATGAGAGAAGCTGATTAGCGAATGATCTATTAAGGCATTTTTTTTTTTTTTAAGAATCTTGAACAAAGTATTTTTGTACGAAATTTGATAAAAATCGGAAGTCTTTTGAATAAGCCACCGCGAACAGACATTTCTCTCGATAGGAATTTGTTGAAGCTTGCAAAGAAGAATTCCTCTTAAAAATATACTTTAAGCTTATTTTGCTGGTTCAGAAATATCTCGTCATCATCCTCCCCCGAGTTGGCTCTAAAGGTAAAAAAGTGCTGGGGCGAACCTGATATATAAAACATCAATGGACATCGCTGAAAAAAGCAGTCCGTCTAGATCCCTGTAAGGCTTCCTCGCAGACCTTCGGCAGCCGAGGTACAGCCATCTGGTACCCATATACTTCTTGAAAATGTCTAATCTCTAAAACGTGAAAAGACATTCTTCGGGGATTCAAATCTCTACCTGAGGCTGAACGAAGAAATAGAACACAATGTATGATTGAATGTAAACAAGCACATAGTCAGTATGATAGGCCGGACATGGGTACTATATTAGCACTTTCTCCGAAGGAAAGTAGCTATTGAGGTTGCACTCATGACGGAATTTTTGAAAAATTTCTTCAAATCTTTATCGATCCTACCTAGTAGACACCGAAAATGTCCCCCGTTAAAATTTATTTATATATATATATATATATATATATATATATATATATATATATATATATATATATATATGTCTGTTAACACGATAGCGGCCAGAGTTTTTGTTTTTTTCTTCACGAAACGTGGTATATAGCGTTCAATTAGCAAACGAGTTTGTTAACCACCAAAATCGCTCCACCGGGAGGGGGGGGGGGGGGTTTACCCCGGACCCAAAACACTAATTTGACCATACCAGCCGTAGTTTTTGTTATATTTCAACGAAACTCGGTATTCCTGATGTTGATCTAAAGAGAGACATACGTTGTAAAAATAAATTAAATCGGTTTATTAGGAGGGGGGGGGGGTTTACTCCGGACCAATTTGCCACTACCAGCCGTAATTTTAGTTACATTTCAATTCGTGATGGTAATCAACAGAGAAAAATGGGTTGTAAAAATAAACTAAATCGGGTTATTTGGAGGGGGGGTTTACTCTGGACCTAAAGTACTAATATACTCATACCGGTCGTAATTTTTGCAGTATTGTAACGAAACGCGGTATACGTCGTGGGTATCTCATGAGAAAGAAGTGATGTAAAAATGAAGTAAATCGGTCTATTGGAAAGGAGGGTTTACTGTAAACTCTGTTTCATTAGAATTAGCCGGCCAGACGTAGGTTCCCAAAGCCGCCGCGAGGACCGCTATCTCCCACTAGGGGGACTTTATCCTGTTCCTGCGTCAGATCTAAAAATGGAAAATGAAGTTTTTGTGTATTTATTAAGTAATACAGTATTATGTATTAACATAACTCTGGAAGCAAATTATTTACAAAATTAATAATTTAACAGTTCTCATAAGAAATGTAAATGAGCAGAACTATTCACGTTTTTATTTTATTTATATAGGTTATTAACAGCAAATTATTCAGTAATGTAGTCTACACTACAAAAATTCTGAGAAAAGTGCTTAGTTATGCAGCTCCTGCGTGACGGACTTTTTTAAGAAGTGCATGAATTCTGGACGAATAGAGAAGACCTTCACAAAACATAAACGAGGAAGGGAGTTCCTCCATTTAGAACACGTTAGAATAAGGAAATCATGAAAATGTTTTAACTAAATACGAAAAAGCAAGCAGGGCCTAAAAAATTTCAATATACTTCATCGCCAGCAAATCAACACTTATCAAGTCGGCTAACTTCATCATTGAAAAATATAATATGACTTGTCTTTTTATTTTTACTATTTATGTACTATATATTAATCATATTTTACTTGTGACCATTGATCGCCTCTGTTTTCTAATAACTCTTACTAGGATTTGTTCAATATATTTAAGGTTTAGATATAGAAATCATATGCAACCACTTTATGGCTAGGATCCATTTTAGTTAAATTAAGTGCTTGTTATACTTAGATAAAGTAACAAGATAAGTAAGTTAGTAATCGTTATGTAACGTTTTCTATTTATCTTTATTCTCCTTACATTTGAGGCTCCCAATATAAACAAGAAGACGATAGAGGGAAAAGTCACAGACCCTTAACAAGGAGGCTTGTACCAGAAAGATAGATCTTATTTTCAAAATCTTATCTTCAGGGCATAATCTCTGCCAAGAGATATCTTGGAGGATTCCAAAAGCTACTACTTAAAGCTGCGCAGTGGGCAGCAATGAAATATAATTTTAAGCTAAAAAATTCCTCCAAAAAATGAATTTTATTATTTCAAAATTAAATAAAGAATCCTCCAAATAATTAATTTGAAACGTTTCACTTTTCTTCGCCGCACTCAATGTTTACTATTTCTTGATACACTTTGTATCGACACATCGTCTTCAAGATACAACTCAGACTGGCTCCTATTCCTGCAGGCGCAACATTTATATCGGGACGACCGAAGTTTCTAGAAAAATCTAGGAGAATCAAAAACGAGAATTTTGTTTGATAAGTTCCAAGCGTTCATTTGATAAAGTGCCTTTTCCCGCTAGTAGGGGGTTATTCACAACATTTTGTCATGACAAAAAAGGAAATATATCGGAAATTATTTTCGAAAGATAAAGACTCCACAAGCACTCGCGATCGACCGTTTGATCACCCCTGCCATAGACGGGTATGTATCGTGCTTTTAAAAGGAAGACTTAAACTCCTCCAGGAAAAAAGTGTGCTGACGCCTTCAAGAGCCGCCAAAAGGCAACATAAACAACCGCCTATGCATTTATAATTTCTACTTGAGCGATAAGAATTGACCTGGAGAACACAAGGACTAGTTCATTTCCTTACAACTGGTAAAGAGAATATCCCTACCGAAAATAGCAAGTTATGATCATTTGATGAAGTTTATAACTGTAGCATAAGTAAGAAATATGTGAAAGGTTTAAGAAATTCCCACAAGAGCTGGTGGAATTTCTCTACCTCTCACACCTATGAGCTTACCTTTCACCGAACAGAAGAATTATTTTGCTTTTTTTCTCTTTCCACTAACTAACACCATTGTCCAGTCTGTTTTCGACATAGATGAACTTAAAGCACTATTAAAGCCGAATTGATAAGGTCAATAAAAGAAAATGAAATATACCATACCATCACGAAAATAACCATATCGTTGCTTGATTATTACAATGACATTATATCATCAGATCAATTTCTTTTTAAACGCATTTTTTTTTTTATATTTAAAAAACAAACATAAATAATTGATTTTGATTAGAGAAAATATAAGATTAATGAACAATTTTAATAAATCAAGATTTAATTCCACATTTGCTGACTTGTCAGGTATACCTGACAAGTTTGTCAGTTTTCAACAAGGATCCACAAGGAGATCATCTACTTTATCTCTCTTTACTTGCTGTAATTTTTGCGACGTGTAAAAACAAACGGAAAAAACGCAAACAATAGTGTAAGGACTGGTTGGAGAGAAGAAATAAATTTACCCATATCCATCTCCTGAATGAATGAAGAGATGAACCAACAGAATATCACAATTTGGATCTATTTCCTCCAATTTGTCCACTAATTTCCAGTATGCAGCATCTCTATTGTCATAACTAGGGACCGGATTCTTAGGTTTTCACCTTTTCTTTTCCTTTCATCTAAACAGGATACTGATCGGGTAGTTATATGATTCGAGTCTTGTAGTATCATTCCTGCAAATTTGAAAAAACCTAAAATAACCTAATCTGGATGTTAAGACCTAAAATCACCTAAATGACGATGTAATGACCTAGACATACCTAATGTTTAAAATAGAAAATACAGAGAAAATTTGGTGTGAGAATTTTTGTATTTATTAATTCTTTCCGCTCATAGGTGTGTGTTTCCTGTCCTGTTTAAACCTCTTTGAGCGTATAGGTAGGTTACAGAGTTACAGGAAGGTTATTGCCAGCGCTTTATTACGCCGAGCACTTCGAAAAAATAAAAAAAGTTGTGGGCGCTTTGGACATTAATGAAGCAGCTGCCATTTCTAAGGCCTCGATGGTCCTCCAGATCAAGGAGATTCGTGGCGCACTCGCATTCCTAAAAGCACATTTCTCAGATCTTCCAAATATCATTGGAAAATTGGAATTGTCAACAAAGGAGCTAATAGATGCGATCGCCATTATCGACTCCGTTGTAAGAAAAAGATATTCCTGGTCCGATAGGGGAAGCTGTAAACTCCAAATTGAGCAAAATTCTAAAGAGAAATCCTGGTTTTGATAAAATGAGAAATGTATCCTCTGTACTCTCCGGTCAGCAATGTTCCATTGACGACGCATTGCCTTGGGTACCATCAGCAGTCGCGGCAATGAAATACGCCCCGATCACGTCTTGTGACGTAGAAAGATCTTTCTCTGCTTTTAAGTCTGTTCTCAGAGACAACAAGAAATATTTCACTGTAGAAAATCTGGGCACCTATATGGTAATTTACTGTTACAAGGGGTAATACCTATTTTAGCTTCATATTTTCCCCTTTAAATGTTTCCACGATTTCATTATTTTGTTTTTAACATATTTTATGTTATTTTTTGATTAATGTATATTTTATTTCATAATTTAATTTTTTTTCTCTTTTTTGACATTGCTTTAATAATAAAATTTATTTTTTCATTTATATAGATTTAAGTTGAATATTTGGACTGCTTATTCTCTTTTTTAAAAATAACTCATATTTTATTTTTATTTCCTCATATTTTTTCCCCTTCTCAATATAGGCACTATTCTATAAAATAATGTTATTTGTTGTTTATTTTTATTTGTCTATGATCAAAATATACGTATTAATTTATCAATGATAAATTAATAAAAATTATTGATGATTAATTATAATATATTGAACCTATTAGAACATTTTTATCACCTAAAAAAACCTAAAATCGATTTTTTAAACAAAAACCTAAAAAGACCTAAAATGCCTGATGCAAAAACCTAATTAGATGCTTATTTTATCCTAAAAATCCGGTCCCTAGTCATAACCATTATCTTTTACTTTCCACAAGTATGGTTCTCTTTTATAAATTTCGATGAAATCACCAAGATCTTCATTATTTCTTTGCGACATTTTTCACTGTAAACTGATTCGCTAAAGAAATAAGTAAAAAGGCCATAATGGTAAAACAAATCAAAATTGAAAACAAAAATCAGAGTTGTTAAAAAGTGGAACCTGATCAGATACACCTGACACCTGATCTACTTTTGATGAGACGTCAGGTCGCCTGAGAGGTAGTTATATCCGCCATCAGGTATACCTGATAGTTTGTGGCCGGCCTAAGTCGTTTCGTTGCATTATAACAGCCTGTGATGGGTTTATTAATAATTTAGGTCAAGAGTAAACCCCCACTCCTTATAAAGCGCCCTTGCCTGTTTCCACTTGTATCATTACTTTTCGTTTACACGAAACAAAAAGAAAACATTTAAAATTTCTGTGAACTCCCCATGGAGTAGGACCGATTTTGCAGTTTTACGAACTCAACCAATCGTTTGTTTCGAGAATGCTGTATACTGTAGGCGGATGAGTGGGGTTCGTTCCTCTAAAGTTTGAAGTCTATGTTGCTATATATTGGCAAAGATCTGATCCGTACTAGCTTAATATCAATACCTTAGTGCAGTGGGCTGACTAATCCGGTCGTCAATCCACAGGTGTAAAGTTGTCTGTTCGTGCTAAAATAATATATACCTATCTATACACACACATATATGTATATATATATATATATATATATATATATATATATATATATTTATTTATTTATATGTGTGTGTTTTATGTTTTAGATTGTGAATTGAATGTGTTTGCGACACATCTTTCTCCAGCGGTCTTTCTTCTTCTATTCAGGCTAAGAAATAAAAAAATACAATTATATAGGAGTAGTTTTGGGACCTCCGTATATTTCATTGAATATCTCAAAAACTGTTGTGAAATCGTGGTAAGTGGCAGACAAATATTCGATTGCTTAATAAATTTCCCATCTTTTATGAAGATGTGTGCACACTGTTTTTTTTTTTGTTTTTTTTAAGTCTAATCAGGATTTCAACAATATTAGTGCTGATATTAAATTAGATGAAAATTGAAATGTTATGTTATGTTCAATTGTAAAACTTCGTGAATTCAACTTCTTTACACGTAATTTAATAAAAAAGGAAAACAAAAATCTGGCCAGACAAAGTTGTTCTAAATTTTATTAGCTTTCTTTTGAAAAAATGAATTGAAATCGGTTAAGATTTAGAGGCTGTAGCCTGTTTTGAAACACGAAATGTCGTGTTTCAAAACAGGCTACAGCCTGATAAAGAACAGGACCTCTTTTATTTTTCAATATTTAGTTTTACACCGAATGTTGGCAACCTTCAAAGTGACTCTTCAAGAGTAGGTACTTCGTTTGGTCGCTGTAAGTTCATTGGTTCGTCCCTGGGATTTTTCCCATTAAAGCCCTTTTTTACACCTAGGCAATGAGAATGATCGACCTTATTAAATGTCGTGTGTTCTTGGAGGACGACGCGTCTCGACGCCCGCTTAAGCTCGTGGAATGCTAAGTAATATCTTAAAGGGAATCTTATCTAACAGTGGGGTCGAACCCTGTTCGGATGGTAAGAAGGCCAGGTTTGTGGAAGGATAATTCATGGATTTTTATGCAGTCTCAGAGAGCAGCAAATACAAAGCCTGAAACCCAATTAACACCATTGATCAACCATTGTATACACGCCATTAAGACCCTTGTGATATTTCCACAGCTCTCCTATTTCTCTGACCAAATTGAAATTGCAATTTCTTGGAACCCAATCCAATTAAATTGAGGTCATGAAGGCTGAATTAGGAGTGGGACCTAAATGCCTTTCCTTCTTTGCCCTACTTGTCGGTGAGGATTATGCACCATGAAATTTTGCTAGAATGTACCTTTGGGTAGATAAGAAGGTAAATATGTGTTGGCTAGACTTACCGTGGAACACCAGTTTCTGTGCATAGGGGAAAGGTGCAAAAATATGTTGCCCCAAAATAGTTTTTTATTCAGAAGCCAACTACCATAAATGTAAAAAAATTGCAAATTAAGGAAATTTTACAACGAATAATAAATAAGGCAGGCACTTTTAAGGGGGTAAAATTTAAATTAAAAAAAAAGAAAGTACCTAGTTTTATTTTCAATATTAAATGAAGTGCTTTATTCACGCTGAGATTTAAACAGCGTCTTCAATAAACATAATTGAAAATAATTAAAAAATGGCAGAAGCTTTTGTGGGGTTTAATTATCAGGAGTTTCCAATCCAAATTCCGTCGTAAAATCCTCAACGCTCCTTTCTACGTTTCAAACCTAACCATCCATCGAGACACTGAAATACCCTTTGCCTATGACTTAGCCAAATCCCGATTCCTGACCTTTTCCTCAAAGCTCCCAGCCCACCCCAATCCTCTTGGCAGATCCCTCTCTTCCAATGTCATCCCAGATAATCCTCCTCGACGCCTTCGCCGCCATTGGCCACGAGACAATTTAGAACTGGTTAATTAGCCTGTCTTATAAAATAATGTAAATAGTGTAAATATTGTAAATAATGTATATAGTTTAAAAAAGAGACCAATTTTTAATTATAATAAGAAATACCATAACTTTCATTGGGAGTGGCAGTAATGTCTGCCTTCTCCCCTCATCTCATTCACTGTGTTTTATGTATATTTTGACCATATTTACTTATTGTATATAACTGTACAGGTTGTAAATTACCAATAAAGATCAATTTTTTACAAAAAAAAAAAAAAAAAAAAAAAAAAAAAAAAAAAAAAAAAAAAAAAAAAAAAAAATTATCGGGAAACATGAAAAGGCGTGTAAGAGTGTATGAGAGCAACAAGCAGTTGTGGTTGTTCTCTGTGCTCTTATTGGTTCTTGCTTACATGATCTTGTACAGCTGTCCCGGTTTAAATGGCAGTGTGAATAAAACTCTCATTTAATATTAGAATAAAAACAATTCATTTTTTTTTTTAACATGTTATCCCCCTTAAAAGTATCTGCCTTACTTTTTTTCCTTTCCCCAATGTGCAGTGCCTGGTGTTCCACAGTAAGTCTAGCCACCACATATATACCTTCTTATCTACCCAAGAGGTACATTATAGCAAAATTTCAAGGTTCATAAAACACTTCATGAAACGTGCGGTTACCAGCTCTTGGACTATATGAAATGATGTCAAAATCATTTTTTTCATGAATTCATGTCTTCTTAACAACTCCCAGTACTTTGTATTTGCTGTTGTATGTGTGTGTATGTAAATATGCTACCAGCCATGAATACCAAAACCAGTATCTGAATAACAAAAGAAAGAATGAGTTCAATAATCAGGAAAACTTGTCTGATTTCGTTGAAGATCTTGTTTTTTTTGTTTCTTTTTTAATTAAATTATGTATGTTAGTTTTTGTTCTTTAGTCACAAAAATCTGTGTCTATCATTTATATAACTAATGGCCCATTACTAGAGTTGCCAGAGCAGCTGTGATTCTTGTTTTCATGCAACGATGCTCAATAAATTCTTGAGCAAACATATCAAAACGATTAAATAATATTTTTATCAATTTTTTGAGCCTCAGGAAAGAAATATGAATGAAGTTTGTGAAAGAGTTCTACTCATGTCTTATCCCATTTTCTCTTTTGATCTGCTTCATCAAGTTTAAAATATCAGTAAGCTAGAGAAACCATTTCTTCAGTGATATACTTTTAGCGTTCATTTAGAAACAAATTAAGCACAATCGGAGTAGTTTTGCAGTCTTGATACTGTTTGTCTATCTAAAACATTAGTAGAAATTTCAGGTAGGATCATTTAATAAATATTCAACCCTTAAGCCAACTATCTAAGTCTCAAGCAACGCTTTCAATCACTAACTGGTCACAGAAACCTACACTATATATCTTTTATTTGCAAAGTTTTGAGGATGTTGGAGCCCTCTTCTAGCTCGGCGAGTTTCACTCAGGACTTCTTCCGACTCAGTAATTCTTGTTGACATTCATCCAGAAAATGATAAATATTTGACAACTTCATGCCCTTCTTTGAACAATTTATATCACTTCTAAGCACGTGGTTTCAATATAGACGAGTAAACAAAATTGAAAATTAATATTTTCAATGATTTGACACAAGACATCTTTTTTGTAGCTTCAACTCTTTTTTTAAGTTTTTAAGAAATTTAGAGGATCATTTAAAATTTACAGAGTGGGATCTTGGTTGATTTTTCATGGAGTGACACAAAAATGTGTGAATAACAGCACTGTTTTTTGTTGCAAACAATTAATATCTAATAATACATAAAGCTAATAAAAATAGATTTATAAGACCACTTTTTAATATACAGGATAAAATACACTGCCAGTGATTCAATTTTTAATTTTTTTTTTCATTTAATTTTTTATTTTAACAAAATTGCCAGGCTATAATTTAAACTCGGCCCCCTACTTTCCATGCATGTGCCAAATAGGCTATCTGGCTTCATATTTTAGCACGTTATGTTATGGCTAGAGCCTGGAAGTTAGGCAAAATGCCTTTTTTTATCTGACTGGATATATTGACGAATCAGATAGAGATAAATATGTTATCGTGTATTTAGGAAGTGTAGTGACAATTTGTTTGCCTATTTTAAGATTGAATGCTTTCTTTTTTTGCCTTTTTCGATCGTTATGCAATTTTTTTCTGCGATTTACACATTTTAAATTGCACATAATGAATTTCCATACATCGAAGACAAAAAAGGTTGCACAAATTAAATTACATATTGCCGTCACAAATATCTATCTAGAATCTTGTTCCCTGTAAATCGTTTATTTGTTAAAAATGGTTCCAGAGTAGCACAGTTGTTCACAAATTCATTACTCTGGACGGATGGAATATGGGATGATGAACCTCATTTTTGTCACTGATGCAGCACCTTACATGGAAAAAGCAGCTAAAGCCTTGAAAGTTCTCTTTCCTAAAATGCTCCACCTCAAATGTCTAGTCCATGGACTGCACAGAAAGGACGAAGGGATAAAAAGTTTGTATCCTCACGTCATTAAGTTAGTTTCGAATACGAAGAAAATCTTCCTAAAATCGCCCTCCCAAATCACGGTTTTCAAGGACATGGCGCCAGAGCTCGCTTTACCTCCACTGCCAGTTCTCACCAGATGGAGAATCTGGATCTCAGCAGTCATATATTACAGCAACAATTTGGACAAGATACATGAGGTAGTTCATGCCGTATCAGTAGACAAGTTAGTTCAGTTCGCGAGGTAAAAAAGTTGTTGTGCCATGAAGAACTAAGCAATGATCTGGTATTTATTACAGCACATTATCAAAGAGATGATTCGCTAGTATCATCTATAAGCACCAGGAGAAAAAGGAAGCAGTGTTAGTGAATAGTGTAAACATGTTCTGAGTGCTTATTTGGGCATTGAAGAAAAGTAGAACATTCGTAATGTTCTGATGTGTATCTGTTTTAACTGGTGTGTGTCCATACGAAATAGCTTGTTTCAAATTGTCGTCAATCACTTCAGTGGAAGTAGCACCTTCCTTTTCCATGATAAAAACATTCTTTGTGGCAAGCGTCTGTCAAACACAGTTGATACTTTCAAAAAGCACCATGTTGTGCTAGTAACCATGGAAAGTAAGAGTAAGAACGCTAATTATGTGATAAATTGATAATAAAAAAATGAATGAGTATTTAAAATACATATTTTCATAAATAATGAGTGAGATTCCTCTTTGCTTCCACTCAATGTTGGGCAAAACTAAAAACTAAAACTAAAATTAAAACTAAATTCACTTTTTGGAATAAACTAAAACTAAACTAAAAATTGCAACCTAAAAAAAAACTAAAACTAAAATTTTACTAATTAATGGATTTTAACTAAACTAAAACTAAAACTAAATCTTTGGGAATTGACTAAAAACTAAACTAAAAATTTAGTTTAGTTTAGTTTAGTTTAGTTTTACTAAAATAACATGAATTAATATAAATCATATGTTATTTCGATAATTAAGTAAATTATTAAAACTAATAGAACTTGCTTAAGAATAAGAAATTGTGGCTTTTTCTCGTAATTTGAAAACATATGTTCTTTGATAAACTAAATTAGTTAACTAAAAACTAAAACTAAACTAAAATCACAAATTTAGGTCTCTTTTACTAAACTAAACTAATTGCATTACTAAAAACAGAGTCCATATGATTAATAATTATACAAATCTAAAACTAAACTAGAACTAAAACTAAAAATATAACATTAGTTTAGTTTTAGTTAGGGAAAACTAACGTTAGTTTAGTTTACTAACGTTAGTTTTGCCCAACACTGCTTCCACTTCTAATAAATGCCTATTTTAATTACAGTACTGCCTATTTTCAGTATTTCAAGTGCCTTTTTGCCTGTCTATTTTAACCAAAAATAAATGCCTAACTTCCAGGCTCTAGTTATGAGCCCCCTCCCCCTGACCTCTTTGGCGTCAAAACTCCTTCCAGGGAGAGGATCGAGGAATTTAGCCTTGATGGTTACAAATAATATCAGAAACTGCGGTTTAATGATTACGTAAATGGAATTAGATCTATGAAAATATCGGGATTCCAAGACTCATTACAATGGGTATTTTCGGGCAGAATGATTTTTATTGTCGTATAATGCTCTAGAATATGTATCATAACAAGGATTTCAATTTATTCAACACTTCGTATTACACAGGAAGACATACAATGTCCTGCCTGTAAAATTCAAATATTATTAATAATAAGTTTGAATATTACTGATAGCTTTAGAAACTTGTCTTAAGCACAATCGATGTGACATTAAAGATTAAACAAGCCAACGGCCATAGCAATGTTAAATACACTGGTTCCTATTGATCACCAAAGTTAAGCAACGTCGGGCGTGGCCAGTACCTGAATGGGTGACCGGCCCAGTGCCGTTGGCATTATAAAAGGGTGGCAACCCTTTTATAGATAGCCTGGTGTTAAGAGCCCAAATGTTGATACACCGTTAAACAAACAAAAAAACGAATAAAACCATTTTTATCCCTTTAAAATTAGGTCTCACAGCCTGACATAGTGATGAAACAATTAAATGTATTTAACTCCTCGTATTTCCCTACATATATCACCAGCAGTGCTGTTCTTCAATCCACAAATTTTCTCCAGCATTACAGATGGCTCCTTTAGATGGTACATGATGCAGAGAAGTATTACTAAATTAGTAATTCTATCACCAGATTAGAAAATCAGTACGAAGATGGGCTACAGTTGGCATTCGTTTTATAAGGCAATAGATAATGAAAATAAAAATTCCAGAAATATTAAAAAAAAAAACAAACTATGGGAAACTTATTTTAGAACTAGCCTATGATGGTAACAACAGCAAGAAGAGCTGATGTTTTAACCCTGGAATGACGCACTGCGGTGTAACATACCCCAGGAATGTTTAAATATTGATTAATTCTGTGCGTAGCTCTATAGCCAAATCCCGCCATGTAAATAACCTTCATTCATAACATAATCGATTCTAATCATTACCTGCCATGTGACAGTCTTTTTTGCTACTTTTAGTAATCTGAACTAGTCTTGGGGTATCTCACACCCCAGTGTGTCGTTAGTGTAAGTGTTCAGGGTATCTCACACCCCAGTGTGTCGATAGTGTAACTGTTCGACAGCCTACGAGAAGTTACAGAAGAAAACAAAATAATGTAGTAAGACATTTATTTGGAGTTAAGGGCCCTGCTAAGGATATTTCCAGCTTTTTGGAGACAAGGAACCTCTTATTTTCACCAGATATTATCAGTGAAATAACTAAGTGTACAAACAAAGAAATTCTTAGAAGGCGGGACGCGATCAATTCTGTTCAGATAAATAAAAAAGATACTGATGAAGTAGAGATCCGGGCATTTATAGGATTGTTATATATTTTAGGGCAGAATAAATCCGGCAAAATCTCATTAGAAGAGCTTTCCTCTATAAAAATGGACCATCCTTTATTTGGACATGTCATGCCCATAAATAGGTTCAGATTCCTCTCATACTGCTGGAGATTTGATGATAAACTGACAAGACAAGAGAGAAAAGCTAATGACAAAATGGCACCTATTAGAGACATACCTATGGGAAATTGTTATGAACAATTTTGAAAAATATTATACCCCTTTTGAAAATGCTACTTGTGATAATCAATTGATGGGCTTTAGGGACAAGAAAAACATGAAAGGATTTGGTTTTGTGAAAGGGTAAAGGATAGAAAGACGAAGTTTACATGTCTGCAATGAAAGAAACGTATTTGCAGTGAACACAGGCCAGCAATATGTCTGCAGTACAGTGAGTGACAGAGGTCCCTTCAGGGCCACCACTATGTATTTTATTACTATTTAATTAAAAAAATGGCTTTTCCGCCATGTTTTATGAATTTTTTACTTAATATTTTTATGTGTTTAAGAGCCACACAAATTATGTTGTTTATGTTTAGGAAGAAAATTGATTTTTTTTTATTTTGCAGCCAGTTAGATCGTAATATTTTACAATGTCGAGATTTTTGGAAATACATCTGAACATAATCCATTTTTAAATGCTTAATTTTTGTTTCCTAGACTACTTAGATATTTTAAAATACATTATAAGCATTGTAGGTCTTATCACTTATATTTTATATCAATTTATATGTTGGGGTGTACCACACCCCAGAGTTTCAGATTAAGTTGACTTTTAGAAGTGTGTTGCCATTCTAGGGTTAAATCTACATATATGTGTGAAACATTACGGGTGCTCACAAATAAATAAATAAAACTGCATATATCAATCAGTTATTCATACAATAGACCAATAAAGATCTAAGAGAATAGTTATAGATATTAGAATTGGTTTGTTTATTTGCGTGTACTTATGTACATGCAAATAAAAAGATATTGGTAGGTATATGTATGAGTAACCTTAAATTAGATGTAATCATTATGAACACATCAGGAAGGGTTTATTCAGGACTAAGATTCAACAGTTGAATAAAAACAACAAAAAAAGGGTTTCTTTATAAGTAGTGTTGATTAATATGTGACAAAACACTGACCATCCTCAAGACACTCTCACTCCTGGTTGTACTAGCTGTCACTTATCTCACCTCAGGCCTCATAATACAATGTAAAGATAATCTAGTTTTTTAGAATGTATTAGATGAACTATCGAAGTTTTTCAATATCCCCAACATATAGCTCGCTAAACAAAAGACTCTTTAAAGATGTCTGTAAATATTTCTAGAAAAATATTTCCTATTTAAGAAGTTGACAACAATAACCACTCTTACTACATGACATATTTAAAGAGATTCTGCACTCTTTGCCTTTGATGAACTATCTTCAAATTTAATGTAAATTTATTTTAAAACTTGGATTAAAACAGGCACTGAGAAACTAAAATAATAATTGGCCTAAAATCAGAAAACTATAACGTGAATAGTAATTAACAAGGTATTGTGTCGTAATTCAAAATATATTAAATTCCCGAGTTTGTCGTTTCTTGATTTATTTATTTATTTAAATTTTAACGTCCATTATTATTAACTAAGAATTTTAGGACGGGTTATCTATAGGTTACCACCCTTTTCTAGCCAGGATAGGGCTGATGCCTTTTCTTTTTTTTAAAGAAAACCCACCAACCCACTGAGGGAATCTAACCCACGACCTTTGGTACGGAGTGTTAAGTGCTCACGCCTTAAAACTCACAGCCACCAGGCCTCCCCATCTTTTCTTAAGAAATAGTGAACTAAAATAATTCCTTCAACAAGAAAATTACACAATACTCAAAATAAAAACGTAATCAACATGTTAAAACGCTGAATGGCTTAGAAAAGTAAAAACTAATCTTCATAAAAAACAAGAAACAATTCCAGTGATAAAAAGGTACAAGAACATTCAGAATGTAAATTAATACATAAAGGGATCATACAAATTTAGTTGCTTCTTAAAACTAAAGAAATTAACTTAATACCTCGGATGGCAAAAAAAGTAATGTATGTTTTGCCAAACAAAAGTTTAATAGTCCTTTAAACAAAAATAATTCAAATCTTACCTGAAATCAAGGCTCAGATTTCGTTGGTGACAGTGAAGCTTTGGATTAGGTTTATTGTGAACTGGTGGAACAGGAAGAGCCACCTTTGGGCGTTGAATTTCACTCATTATAATATCAAGAAAACATTTTAAAACGCTTTTTTAATCGTCCTAAGCAAACGAAAATTAAAACAAACCTAAATCTTCAATTTCATATAAACATATTTCTCCTAGTATCACAACACTCATTTCTTAAAAACTTAAAGTATAAAAGACACATCTTATCATCAGAAATAACGAATAAATAAAAAAAACCGTCAGGAAAACTCTGGGCACGAAAAAGTTCTTAGAAGTTAAATAAATGTATTTACGAAATCATATCCTTCAAAGTTCGGTAATCTCTATCAGCTCCGAGGTTAGGATAGACATATTTTCCACGGTCAGAAAGAACCTTTAAGCTCAACATTAAAACAATTGCACAAAAACACAATCATCTGATTCAAATATAAATTGCTGCTAGAAGGAGCCTAAGTTTGCTTCACAACGTCTTCGCGTAAACTGAAAATAAAATAACAAACAAGACTGAGCCATACACTAGCTTCTCCGTCAACCATAATTAATATTTGACAGTTGTGTTGTGTGGCCTCTTGTATCATCCAAGTAAGAAGATCAATGGAAAATTAAAATAAAATGTTTTGGTTTTCATTTGTAGAATAATTTTTTCGTAAACAATTTTAGCTATACAAATTCTACAGCTTTGTTATAAAATAAAATCAAGCAACTATAAGTAATCAACAAAATAACAACAGTGACGTCAGAAATGCTGTTATGGGAGCCAAAAAGAATCTAATCATAAAGGAGAATTTGGAGGCGAGGTGGCCGAGAGTGCGAAGGCGTATGCACTCCGTGCCAAAGGTCGTGGGTTCGATTCCCTCTAGGGGTGGTGGCTTTTCTTTTGAAGATAAGAAAAGGCATCAGCCCTATCTTGGTAAAAAAAGTGGTAACGTATAGATAATCTGTAAAATTAAATCATAACAAGTAATTTTAAGTAAAAAAATTATGATTGAGAAAAGAAAATCTACCTAAGCCCTACACTATCGTTACCTTCGCATTAACGCTAAATCTCGTTTTTCTTGGCTATTTCCACTAAGTAATTACATTTTTTGAAGAGTCAAACTAAAATATAAATTTCTTTCCAACAATAATATCAAAAAATTTTCAAATCACTTAGGGTCCAGCATTCTATAAAATCACACAAAGATGGCACAGTTCCTGCGTGTAAGACTTTTCTCTCTAGCATTACCCTTTTTCTTTGATTATTTTGTTTTATGTACAAGATTAAGTTTCTCCTGAAACCCATAAATTATCTGTTCCAAAGGGTACAGATACTAAATCACAGTATCTGATTAGTAACGGATTTACGCCAAATGTAAGATCGGTTGGGGCTTTTTTCTGTTGGGGATTACAAAGGTTGGTTTGGAATATGTAGTACCTAAAGGGGACAAAGTGGCACCACCCCCTACAAACTGGGTTCCGCAGTCTGCAAAGAATTAAACCTGAGATTGGCAAACCTGGAGATATTTATTACATAAAAATCCTTAATTTACTTGAAAACCAGCGGTGTTTTATCCAAAAATAATTTTGGAAAATTGGTCTCTCTCGATTATTTTGGAGCGTGCAATAAATAACGAGACATACTTTCATACCTCTATGTTCTGTTTTTCTTCGAATTGAAAACTTCATAACCTATTACATTTGTTGTGCAAACAAAAGCGTTCATACTTGATCATTTATAATGATTTTTTTCCTAAAATTTAGTTAATTTATAAACAACATTATGAATGCTACAAGTCTTTATGTTTCAACATGTAGATTGGTGTTTCAATCTGATACTGATGATCCCTCGACTTTGCAAGATCTAAACAAGTTGTTTCCTTCACTGAGACAGTCTTTATCGTGCTCTGTTTGTGGCAATCTTTTAATAGAACCTTACACTCCTACTGAAAGTAACTGCCAGCACCATGTTTGTAGGTCCTGTAAAGGAGGAAGAAAGAAACTACGTTCTACCTGCAGTTGGTGTAAAGATTATAGTAAATATATTGAAAACGTTCAGTTGAGAACACTTCTTCAGTGTTATAAAAAACTATGCCAGTTTATTACTACTTCCCAGATGTTTAGAAGTTTAAGTACTTCCCCCAGTGGCTCCAACTCTGTTAACAGTTCTGATATTTATAAAACACTAAAGGAGATCATTAATGAAGGTACAGGATTTAAAGATGATTTCAAGTTAGACTCTAGTATCTTGAACTCTGCATTGATATCACTTTCTCTGAAAAGTACTTCTACACAAACTGTTAACCATGCCAAGAATGGAGGTACAAATAGCAAAGGAATGAATGTCATAAATGGAGGCAACTCATATTCTGTTATATCAACAAACAATGGAAATCGATTGACCTTCAAAAGAAAAGGAAAAGAGCTTAATGACGCCCAAAGAAATGGAGAAGCAGAGAAGGTATTTCAAATATAAATAAGTATTTGATTATGCAAAAAAAGTCTGACTTCTGCTATTTCAATTTTATATTAGTAAATAGAATTGATTGATAAAGGGTGTAATCATTCATAACTTTTGAGATACTTACCATCATTTTTGGGATATTTGAGTCCATAGATGAATTAACTCGAGACTTCACAGCAGTAACCCCAAAGTAAGCGAATTTATTTCTACTTGTCGTAATCCTGGGTTGTACAAGGGCTTTGATTCTTGGATCATATTTTATGAATACGACTAAGATATGTTATTAATTAATATCACCAATGAAACTATTTAAATTATTAGTAGCTAGGGGTAAATTCTTTCAGTGATAATTTGTTTTCCTTTGACAACCAAAATTATTTATTGAGTTAAACTAATCAGACTTCAATTATCATTTATAAACATTTAAAAAAAATGTTATGTATATTTTTTTTGCTCTGGAAATGCAGACAATTTTAATTAATTACTTCTAAGAGCAAACAAATTTCCTAAATTCAACAAGTATTCACCTATCTAAATAGCAATTGATTGAAGTATTTTCTTTATTATTACCATTTTTGAAAATATTCTAATATATATTAATTTAACTCTATTAACTATATCGTTCGTTCTTATAGGGTGCTTCGACTACCTAGGCCATTAGCCTGTATTAACTAAATAATCCTCATTATTTCTCAGTGACCGTGACTGTTTATATGTCTATACCATTACCGACATATAACAGAATAGATTGTTATATTCTCTTATTTTCTTTGATTTGTCATTTTCTTAGATAAAACGCAGCCTAGTGTTACATTCCTATGTATATTCTGATAAGTATTTGTTTGTAGATATCTGGTTTCTCCTATAATTGTTTCTAATCTTTCTCCTTATCTGATTACCGCTGCACTTTCATGTCCCCTTGTTTTCAATTGATTTAGATAAAGTGAGTTTAGGAATGTTTATTATTCATTCATTGATAACTACTTCTCCATGATAAGTTGACTGTGATAATACAGCATTCTAATGATATAGGATACCTGTCTCTGAGACTATTTTCCTGAAGGAGTATGTTCTTTACTCCGATTCCTTTGAGTGTAATTTTAGTTTAATAACCTCCTAGAGTTACTCCACACTCCATATCTGATTAGTTACACATCGATATCAGGTTTCAAAGATGTTGTGATCAGGTTTCAGGTTGTTTGTGTGTGTCCTCCTGTTTACAAGTTTATATAATTTTTCTTTCTGTATAATATCTGACGTTTTTCAGTTATTATTTCCAACATTCATAAGACTTTTTTTCTTTCATTGTAAAATAAAAAAGATTTTAGAAAATGGTGTCTAGTATATTTTATCTTTAAAGTAAATAGATCTATAGATGCTGAATGGACCTGTATTTCCTAACCTGCAAAGATTATGCAATCTCTCAAATCCTTCTCACTCTCTCTGAAAAAAAAATTTTAATTATATTTTTGACAAACGTTCACCTGACTGTGAACATAATTTGCAAAATATTTTAATGTTCATTAATTCATTTGAATCATAACAAAACATATCAACATTTCTTACTAATTGGCCATTATTTGTATAATCTTGTTTTAGAAAGTTTTTTTTTTTTTTAAATGTTCCAGCATTATTAATTCTATTAATAATGCTGACAGGAAACTCAGATGTAGAAAATTATTTTCTATATACACTTGTGCTTAATATGAAGATTTAAATACCAGCAACTATGTCAAAACAATTCTGCAGCACATTCTTCTTGGTTTTTTTTTTTTTTTTTTTTTTTCCTGACTTGATTATTCAGGAATATTTATTCTTGACAGGGAGTGAAAGTGAATAAAGTTAGAAAGCGATCTGTATTTACAACTCCTCCAACTTGTAAATGTGGTCAGACTGGTCCGGCAAAAGGATGCTGCAGTGGGTACAAGTGTCCTTGCTACACGGCTGACAAACCTTGCTTCTCCGATTGTTCGTGTGTGGCATGTAAGAACCCAAGAGGCACCCCACCTCCTAAGGTATTCAAGTGTTCTATTATCATTCTAATAATGCTTACTTATAATAGATAACAATTTCAAGAATATTAAAAATTATTCCTAAGGTAATTTAAATAATTCTTAACTTCATTGAAAGTTTTGATGTTGAAGGAAACATTATCGAACTTACACTCAACCCAATAGGTCTTCAGGGAATCTTTGTGTGCTATGGAAATTTCATTCATTCCTGTAGCCTTCAAAGAAATCTCTAAGTTGTCCTAAAAATTTAAAACTTTAATTACATTTCCAAAGGTATGCTCAAAACAGATTACCTCTCAAATTAATAGTGGGTCTATCCATTAGAAATAACCCAAATTGCATAAAATTTGTTGCTCAACATTTTTGATGTTTCTAATTTTTTTACCAGTTACTCCCCTATACTAGCTGAGTTCAAACCTGCAGTAAAAAAAAATTCTGGCTGATAGTTTTATTTTTTTTTTTTTTTTCGACCATTTTAAGTTTGCATTTTAACTACTTTTTGGCTAAAAACAAAGTTTACTTAAATGTATCTAACTTTCTTAATGTCATAGATTATTTATTTTTCCCCCAATGAGGGGAAAACCTAACCTGCAGGAGGTTAGCCTCGTGCAAATCTCTCAGTGTGTGGCACACACCAAAACCCCCTCATTATGGGTATAATTCCCTCTTGGAACAGCTGCTAATTTCATAGACATTAAAACCAAATAAACACTAAAATTATCAGAACAATATGCTCTTCATTTTTGTTCCAGCATTGTGTTTTCTAAATAGCATGGAAAGTACAATATCTCAAAAGGGCCTAAGTCGAAAATTATGAAATCTATACAAATTACACCTCTCCTTATATGACATGAAAAAATGATATAAACACTAGTGTAATTGAAAATTTAGCAGGGGAAAAAAATAAAAAGTATATATATATTTATCTTGACAGATTTAAATGAAAATATTTTTGGAGGCCCAATGGCCTCGAGTTTTAAGGCATTTTACACTCCGTGGCAAGGGTTGTGGGCTTGATTCCCCCTATGGGGTGGTGGCTTTTCTTTAGAAAAAAGAAAAGGCATCAGCCCTATTCTGGCTTGAAAAGTGTGGTAACCTATAGATAATATAGGGTGGTCATATGATAATGCCTTTCGGCAGCATATGACAGCCCGTTTTATTACCTAGATGATTGAATTCAAATGCTCTTTATGGCCTCTGTCTTTGGGCATCCTGACATCTGGTCATCGCAGCTGATGTAGCTCTTCCAATTTCATCATGGATAGCTGTCATTTTCACACATGATTCGCAAATCCTTGGGAACAGGTATTTTATGCCTAAATGGGTACAGTTCCGACTTTACCACCCTACATATAAAAATCAAGCGATGACAAATCAGGCTTTCGAGTCGGCCAATACACACGTTCAAATCTCCCAATTCAATGGTAGGCAGACTCCTGCAATATTCTTGCTGAAATTCACTATGTATATTGTTATTTTGATGTTTTCCAGTAAGTCCATTCTTCTCCCATTGTACAATCTATAGATTTCTGCCACATTCAAGATAAGTGAGAGTCAAGCTTTTATTGAATAATGTACTTTTTGACCATGGAGTGTGATCATGTGTTTTTGATATTCAGCGCTTTGGAAATGTGAATTTCATATATAGCAGAAACAACCTGGATAAAATCTTAATAATAATTTCATATATCTACTAGCCATCCATTGTATTCCTAGGCATTAAACCTTGGCCTATAGCTGAGTAAATCCTGACAAAATGGATTAGCTCCTAAAGATATTTTCTATAATTTACTGTAATAGTAAATTTATTTTTCTATTTTTCAGGATGAAGTAAGTGGCAACAAAATAAAAATTGAAAACTCAGAGAGTGCTCTAGCATAATGTTGTCACTGTTGTTATATATAATTGTTTTCATTGGATTTCTTTTAGTTTTTTACTCCTGAATATTTTGTAAATATATATAATAATTAAATTGTCAGTGTAGTTTATTATTAAATTGTTAAAGTAGATTATATTTTAAGTATACCTATTTTTATACAACAAATTCTTGCTTACAGTAAGAAATATTGTCTTGTAGTATATTTTGTGCAAATAATGTATATAATATAGTAGGATAAATTGAAATGTACCCTGACCGTAGGTTTTACTCTAGAATTACCGAGTGTATTTCTGTTTCTCTTGATTGTCTCAGATCTCAGCAAGATAAACATATTATTACTTACTTAAATTTGAACTACTTCATTTCAGTGGAGTTCCTTCTTGAAGAGAGATATTATTTTAGTTCAAACTTATGATAACCTGTGATGTATTTAAATACTTTATTGTATTTTTTTTATTTTATGTGAACCACCTTAAATATAAGTACTTCATAATGTTAAGTTTTGTAGTTTATAGAATTGAATATTTTTTATGTCATTAAGAGCTCATTTCTCAATATTAAATTGTATTCTTTTTAAGTTTTCATTTTTAAAAAAATGGAATATGCCATGTTTCGACATTTCCAAAATTAAAAATTATTCACAAGAAAGGTTATCAATTTTCTTTTATGTTTTGTAGTTGTTCTAACTAATAGCATGCAACTCATGAAATAAATAATTTTTGAATGAGTGAGTGTTTTGTTTCAGCCATCAACAGAATTAGCCCTCCAAAAACGACAAATATTTACTCAAAAAAATATATACTTTTTTTTGCATTTTTAGCATGGCCTCTCTCTCCCACATAGGGAGGAACCCCGCTTATATGGTTACCTCATGATGCAATCCGGAAGTGCCGACTAGAAAATTTTTCGTTTCAGAACCCCTAGAGAACGAAAATAACGGTGGTTCAAATTTGTGTATACATATATATATTGTTATAATATTAATAAAAAGAAATATTTAATAGCCACACGTTGATGTGCCAAAATGTTATAATATTAATAAAAAGTTTTATTTTTAATAAGTTTATTTACGTTATGCCTCTACGTTGGGAGCCAATATAATAAAAATTGTATAATATTTAATTTTAAAAACTCTTTATCTCAGGGGTTGGGTTCGAGTCCAGTAAAGTAAAACAAAGATAATTTTAAATAATAAAAAACCAAAACAAAAGAAAAAACTCATAGATAAGTTATATTCAGGCATAGGATAAACAAGCATTACCTGATATAAAGCCAGGTCAGTATTAACTGCATAGGACAGGATCTTCTTTACAACTGTATCTTCTTTTCACTGAACTGCACTTATGAGACTGTATCTTCTTGTAAACTGAACTGTAGAGATGAAACATGAGACTGACGCTTCCTTTAACAGACTTCAACTGTATGTGTCTGTATCTTCCATTACAACTCAACAGACTGCCCTATGAGACTGGAGCCACCTTTTCACAGACTGAACTAGCTTTCATGGCGGGAGCGTCCTACCGGTATCCAATGCTACCTGTATAGACTGCTAGACAAATATAACAAATAATATTTGTTTATCTCAATGAATTTAACATATCAATGAGCTTTTTGAATTTTCAGAATTTTCTGTGTTAATATTTAAAACTTTTAAATATGTAATGTAAAATATCAGTACATTTGCACTTCTGTCAAAAAAAAAATAATAAAAAAAAAAATGATTTATGCTCGGTTTTAAAATAAAAATAGAATTCAAAATTTAAATTTGGTTATCGAGATTAGAACTATTGGCCAGCCTGTTATTTTATTCAAATTTTCAATAACTTATTTTGTTACATAATTTTTATTCATTATCATTTCTCAATTTAAATTATCATTTTTCATTGTTCATTTTTAAACATTATCATTATCAAACTATCTTATCCTAAACTAATACAATTTGTAAATTTATGATAAATTTTTAAGTATTATTATTATCAATTGAATCTTATACTAAACTATTTTTTTTTTTTTTTAACAGATATAAATTCTAAACTAGTACTACATTTAAAGATTGTCCTGGATCCATTATTTATCATTAATATCTTTTTCTGCATCTGTCCGAATTATTTCTAAGGATTTGTTTTATTCTCTTTCTTGGGGGTCGATTTAATTTTGCAATTTTGTCTATCCCATTTTGACATTGATACTCAAGAAGAAATTTTACTTTATTTCCAAATTTTTCAGATGATTATTGTTGTTAACATTTGTATTCATTCTATTTTTTTTTTTTTTTTTTTTTTTTTTTTTTTTTTTTTTTTTTTTTTTTTTTACGGCGCATCTATATTCATTCTATTATTTTGATTATTACCATTATTATTATTTTTTTTGTTTTTTTACGGCGCATCTACAACTTGGCCATTAGTGCCGGGCTATCTACAGGTTGCCACCCTTTTCTAATGCCAACAGCACGTGGTCGATCACCCATTCAGGTACTGACCACGCCCGACGTTGCTTAACTTCGGTGATCTACGGGAACCGGTGCACTCAACGTGGCTATGGCCGTTGGCTACCATTATTATTATTATAACTCATTATTTTAAGATTAATTATAGGATCATCAACTAATTTCTTAATGTTATTTTGTTTCAAAATCTTCTCCATAACGTCTGTACTTATTTTATTTTTTAAATTATCATTAGTTATTTTATTTTTAATTATTTGATTTATTTTCTCATTATTATTATTCAAATTACTCAATAATATTTCTTTAATTTTACCATCTCCATTCACTAAACAAACATACTCACTTTCATCTTTAGTTTCAACAAATATTTTATTTTCCTCAAATTTTTGATCATTAATACTACAATCATAATTCAAATTATCTTTTATTAATTCACTTAAATTATCATTACATTCAATTAAATTTTTATTATGAATGTCATCACATTTTTCATTGCATATCTGTACTATTTTGGAAATGTTTTCTTCGTGTTTAAAACAGTCATTTTTTAGATCAGCAATATTTGTTGCGTTTATTTTTTGTTTTTGATCTAAATCATCAATGGAATTTTCTAATTTTTTAACATGCCCATTGATACCTTGTTTTAGCAACTCGATTTTAATGTCTATATCTTTAGATATTTTATTTTCAATGTTATATAATGATGTTTTTAAATCGTTAATTTGGCTGGCTTGTTCTGTTTTTAAATCGTTAATTTGTCTGCTTAATTCGTTACTTTGGCTGGCTTGTTCTGTTTTTAAATCGTTAATTTGGCTTAGTAACATTTGCAGGACCTTGCCCTTAGTATTAGCCATTGGTTCCACTTATTTTACTTCCTGTATTGGTTGTAGGAACTGGCCATTAGCAACAGCAGTCGGTTCCGCGTATTCGACTTCCTCGCATTGGATGACGTGTTCACCAGACACGTTCTGGCTTCTATTCGCAATATTTTTAATATTATTTTCAGACATTTTAATTTATTTATTATTACTTTACTTCGCCAACAAGTTGGACGCCAAAATGTTATAATATTAATAAAAAGAAATATTTAATAGCCACACGTTGATGTGCCAAAATGTTATAATATTAATAAAAAGTTTTATTTTTAATAAGTTTATTTACGTTATGCCTCTAAGTTGGGAGCCAATATAATAAAAATTTTATAATATTTAATTTTAAAAACTCTTTATCTCAGGGGTCGGGTTCGAGTCCAGTAAAGTAAAACAAAGATAATTTTAAATAATAAAAAACCAAAACAAATTGCCAATAACCGATAAAACCCTGTTTTTCGTCACTTTTCTGCCAATAACGTAGAAAGTATGCCCGTAATGAAAAAAGTCCGTCACGCAGGAGCTGCATAACTAAGCACTTTCCTCTGAATTTGGGTAGTGTAGACTGCTTTTCAGAACAATTTGCTTAAAATATCCTACATAAATAAAATAAAAACATGAATAGTTCTCTTTTAAATTTGTAATGAGTAACTGATCAATTATTAATTTGCTTCCAGAGTTATGTTTACACATGGTACCTATTACACTACGTAATAAATACAAAAAACCTCATATTATCGTATTTTGATCTAACGCAGGAACAGGATACAGTCACTCTAGTGGTAGAAAGCGCTCCTTGCGGCGGCTTTGTGAACCTACGTCTGGCGGGCTTTTCTATTGAAATATATTACAAATTAAACCCCCGCTTTCCGATTGACCGATTCAGCTCATTTTTACAACACTTCTTTCTCATGAGTTACCCACGACGACGTATACCGCGTTTCGTTACAATACAGCAGAAATTACGACCGGTATGAGTATATTAGGAATTTGGGTCCGGAGTAAACCCCCCCTTCTAATGAACCGATATAGTTTATTTTTACAACACATATTTACCTGTAGATTACCACTACGAATACCGAGTTTCGTCGAAATATACCAAAAATGACGGCTGGTAGTGGCGAATTGGTATTGTGGGTCCGGGGTAACCCCCCCCCCCTTCTAATGAACCGATTTAGTTCATTTTTATATCTTACTTTTCTCTCTATATTACCACTACGAATACCAAGTTTCGTTGAAATATAACAAATATTACGGCTGACATAGTCAAATTAGTGTTTTGGGTTCGGGGTAAACCCCCCCTTCCGGTGGACCGATTTTGGTGGTTAACGAACTCGTTCAATCGTTTCCAATTTGAAAGGTCAAGTTCGTTAACCAGCAGAATCCGCCTACTGGAAGATGGCGTTTGGGGCGAAATTCGCGCAAAAAAAATTGTAACGCTTACGTTTTTGAGTTCATAAGCTTGTAAGTACTCGTTTTATATGCTTCTTGGGATAGGAAAACGAATGAAACCATTTTCAAGGCGATAGCTTTAACCGTTTTCGAGAAAATTGGAAAAAAAGTTTTTGAATACCGTTTTTGGTTTGGGTACTTAGAATCATGGGATTCAGTTGAAACATTTTTTGCATGTTTGAATTTCATTAAAACTAATATGTTAAACTTTTGGTTACATTTGGAGTTAAGGAAGGGTTAGAATAAAATATTTCATGAACAGTCATGAAAAGGTTTGGGAACTTCGTATACTTTCATTAATATCTCGAACACGGTTGGGAAATCGTGGTAACTGGATAGATACTATTTGAAAGCTTACTAAATTTTCTACAAAAAAGATTCTAAAACTATTTTTGATTAGGTTAGGTCAATCGGAGAAAAAAGTGCTGAAAACTTCAAATACGTCTGTTTTGTTCTTATGAACGGGTTTTTGTCGTTCTTTTTAGCGCGGTTACTCCCTATCTCCATAGGGAGAACCCGCTTATGTGGTTGACCTCACGACGCAATCCGGAAGTGCCGACTAGAAACTTTCACGTTTCAGACCCTATAGATCACGAAAATATAGGTGGCCCAAATTTGTATATATATATATATATATATATATATATATATATATATATATATATATATTTATATATATATATATTTATATATTTATATATATGCTTGTCTGTTCGCGCTCTAGCAAGCTCAAAAATGGTCCGATTTTAACGAAATTTGGTACAAAAATCTGACGCCTAATTTGAAAGGTCAAGTTTGTTAACCAGCAGAATCCGCCCACTAAAAGATAGTGTTTGGGGCGAAATTCGCGTGATAAAAATCGTAACACTTACGTTTTTTAGTTCATATGCTTGCAGGTACTTTTTTTTTATAGGTTTATTAACATAAGAAAACGAATGAAACCATTTATAAGGCGATATTGGTAACCGTTTTTGAGAAAAGTGGAATCAATGTTTTCGCATGTCATTATTTTTTTGTGAGTACTTAGAATCGCGGGATTCAATTGAAATATTTTCTACAACTTGGAAATTAATCCCAACTAAGATGTTTAAATTTTGGCTATATTTGGAGTTAAGGAAGTATGCGAAAACAATTATTTTATTAATAGACATGAAAAGTTTTCGGATCTTCCATACATTTTTCGTAGATATCTCGATAACGGTTGCGAAATCGTGCTAAGTGGAAGGTGACCATTCGAATGCTTACTAAATTCTCTACAAAAAAGGTTCTGAAGCAATATTCGATGGGGCAACGTCAATCAGAGATATAAGCGCTTAAAACTTAAAAAGTGTTTGTTTTGAATGTGTTTTTCCTGTGATTTGTGATGCCAATCTATTCCATTTCTTCGAGATGTACGTAACCGCGCTAAGATGACGCAGTTCCTGCGAGTCGGACTTTTGTCTCTTCCCCTTAGTTTTTTATTGCTTTTTATTTTTGTAATTCTTATATTAGGCAAATGTATTTGTGTTTAAAACAGGTTAGTTAAAATGAGAACCAATTTTCTGTTGTTAGAAATAGATGAGTTAGAAAAATACGAGTACCTTTGCATAAATTCCTAGCAACCTGAAAATTTGTATGAAAGATAGGGACAACATTATAAGGGAATTGGGAATAGCCCTTATCGATCCCACGAGTGCAAAGAATTTTTTCGAGGTCAAAGTTCGCTAAAAAAGGTTTTTAGGAATTTTCAACGAAACGTTTTGTTTTATGGTAAAAATAGTTCAGACAAAAATTGTAGATTGTGCAATTATGTACAAAACTTGTCTTCACACTTGGGTCTTTTTGCGAAGACCACATCCAGTTACTTTTGAAGTAGCAGTAGTGATTTATAACAGTTACTCGTACTCGCTGATAAGCTTACTGATTAGCTTATAGGTTCTTTGCTGGTTATCTATCACTACTTGACTCGTTATCTACGGTTATAATTCATTTTAGATAATGACAAACAATATTTATTAATAAAAAGGTTAATATGATCAAAATCAATTCTCTCAACTATGAAAAAGTTATTAATCATTAAAGTTGACTGTTTTGCAGGTAATGAAGGATAACAAACAACGATATTTGTAAACAAACTTATTTTATTCCTTTTCTCTCTCTTTTTTGGATATTTTACATTTATTAGGCATTACATGCTATGCGTTTCCGCTCGCTCAAGAAGATATCAAAACCCTAGTCAATTCAACTCGCAATTAATAGAATTATATTAATTTTAGCGACTCTTGCCTATCCAACTCACTAAAATTAATAGGATTCCATTAATTTTTCGAGTAAGACACCAATCCCTTTTTCTTTGTCAGGAACATCGCGAACTAATTGTAAAAGACTCATTTTTTCTCACTAACATAAGCAGAGCTTTTTCTTAAACTAATTCACTGTTGAAGGTTACTTTACTCCCAGCAAGAACCAATGCAATTGGTCAGCAGAATCCTCCAATAGGAAGGCAAAGGAGTTATGCGCATGCGCTGAATCACTGATACAATCACTACTGCTACTTCAAAAGTAACTGGATGTGGTCTTCGCAAAAAGACCCACACTTTTATTCATTAGATTAACCATTTCTGAGAAAAGGCGATTCCAGAATTATCTTTAGTTTTATTCAACATAATATGCCAGACTCGGCTAGAAGTTTCACGAGGAAACAATGGTTTGGCTACCTGCTCCTCTTTCTAAGGTCCTGACAATAAGTACCGTTACAGCCCCAGCCATAAGCCTCGCAAAATGACCTGCATGACATTTGATAATATTAAACTTGAGAAGTAGTTCCTCTTATTTTGTCTCTGTTTACTTCAGTTATTAATTTTTATTTATGTTGTACACCTTATTTTTTTAATTGGGTGCTGTTATTTTGATTGCGGATCAAGCTAAGTATAAAACGAGTTCAATCTTAGTGTCTCTAAAATTTCAAGTTTTATCTAGTTTAAATCATCTTTTTGTTCATAATGTATGTATTTTTGTAATTTTGACGTATTAAGTGTTGCGAACGATGTGAAAGTGCGCCGCCTTTGGACGCTTTAAGTGAAAATTTAAGTGAAAATCCGGAGTTCGTGTTGGGCTAAGAGACCTCTGCATGCGCTACAAACCGGATCTTGTGTTAAACAAAAAGGACTTAGCAGAACCGTCTGTAAATAAAATCAATCCTTTTAAAGTAAAATTATATAATAAGACCATAAAAGGTAACAAAAACATGGAGCATTTAAATTCAGGTTATATTGAAAATAACAATTTAATTGATGAAACAGCTGTTAATTCAAATGAATTTCTGTTTCCTAAGAAAAGCGTGCCTTCAGCTTCTGCTACCTCAAACATGGTTATCGATAACCTAGAGAATATGAACAAGCGTCGAAACCATATCGATTCTTCAACAGCTGCTAAGAGATATAAAATCAACACCATTCAACTACATAATAGATTCCAACCTCTTTCTGAGACTTTGCCCAATAATGAACCTATTATTAATAACTCAGCTGTTAATTCAAATACAAATAATAATTCTGGGAAAACGTGGATACCACCGATATTTTTATTTGATGCAATTAATGTTCAGGAAATTACTCGTGATCTCAAGCAACTCACTAAAGACCCACCAGATATTAAATTGGTAAATAAAAAAACTTAAAATATCCCTCAAGTCTACCGATGATTTCCGAGCTGTTACTCGCTTCTTTGACGAAGGAAAGCTCCAATATTTTACCTACGTACATCCAGATGACCGTAAGTTGAACGTAGTTATTCGAGGAGTAGCAGAATGCTTTTCTGAGCAAGAAATTAAAGATGAGTTGTCTACAAACTACCCAATAGTTAAAGTTGTTAGATTAACAAATAGAGGGGTCTCCCGTGGTCTAGTGGCTAGCGCACTGGATTCATAAGCGGGAGATGGTGGGTTCGATCCCCACCGGCGCCAGAAATTTTCTCATCTCAGGGCTCTCTGAGAAAATTCCTGGTTGCACCCTGGATGTCGGCGCTAATAGCTACGATTTGTTGATGCGCCGTAAAAAAAAAAAAAAAAAAAAAAAAAAAAAAAAAAAAATTAACAAATAGATCAGGCCAACCAATTCCTTTAGTATCTGTAGTTGCTGAAAAAAATGCTGCTGGCAAAAAAATTTTTGAACTCACCCGTCTTCTTGATACTGTGGTGTCAGTAGAGCCACGTAAAAAATCGCAATACGTTCGCTGCACAAATTGTCAAATTTGGGGCCATGGCAAGTCATCTTGTAGGCTCTCTATCAAATGTACATATTGCTCCGGTGGCCATCATTCTTCTCAATGCGATGCGAAAACCCCCAAATGTCCTAATTGTGACGAGGAACATCCTGCGACATCAAAAAACTGTTTTGCATTTGCGCGCTATGCTTCCATTAAGTCTTCCAAGAAATCTGCCCAGGAAAATATGCCTGCACCCCTTCCTCCACCAGATCCTGAATTTCTGCGACCCAAATTTAATGGCCCTGTTCCTCCTGTACCTACCTGGCCTCATAGGAAACCCAAGACTAGAAACCAAGAAGAATCTTCAAGAAATAATGACTCTAATACAGATAATACTTCCTCAGTTACCGAGTTTATTATAGATGTTGTTAAGGAAATTATAACACCATTCATACCTCAAATAAAGGCATTCATCACTAAATTATTCGGAGAATTTTTCACTGCTTCTCATGGCTAACCATCCCCTACCATTATCTCTTGACAGGCTTCAAATAGTCAATTGGAACTGCAACGGACTGAAAAATAAACTGCTGAGTTTCAAGGAATTCCTGCAGCGTCTCCAAATTCCCGTAGCTTGCCTTAGTGAGACCCACCTGACTTATAAGGACATCATTTCCATAAGCAATTATAAAGTCTACCGAAAAGATAGGGACTCTAACTTTGCTCGAGGAGGAGCTGCTATAGTTGTAAGGAAGGAAGTTAAACACGACGAATTGCGCCTTGATGATTTTACAGACTTGGACTGCTGTGGGATTCGGCTTTACCTGCAAAACACCTCTGTGAAACTTCTGGCGGGCTACCTAAGGCCTACAGACCAAATCAAAGAATCAGACCTGGACATCGTCTTCAACTCCGGTCCAACACTCCTCACGGGGGATTTCAACTCCAAGAATACACTTTGGGGCTGTCGAATAACCAACAGGAGTGGAAGGCGGCTCATGAATTACATATCTAATATTGGAGGAGTTGTTTTATCAGCCGACGAGCCGACCTTCTACCCCTCCCAGTTAGGATACCAGCCAGATATATTGGACATCACAATAGCCAAAGACATAAATTTTCCAATTCTGAGTACAGTGCTTTTTGATTAGATTCAGATCACCTCCCAGTTTTAATGTCCACCCAAGAATATTTTAGACCACGTCCAGTCATGGAAAAATTAATAAACGGAAAAATCAACTGGGACATTTTTAAATCTCATCTAAAAGAACATATGATCATTCCAGTTTCATATAACAGCATAAATGAAATAGATATTGCTGTGGAATATTTTAAAAATATTGTATATGACGCTATATCTGCCTCATCTACAGTGTACTTCTGCGACCCCCGTAAAAGACGTCGCAGTTTCATTCCTTCTTATATTTTGGATATAATTAGAGAGAAGAACAGATGGCGCTGTCTCTGGAGCAGGACTCGAGATCTAGATGCTAAAGCTAATTTTAACCACCTTGCCAGGAAAGTTAAAAAAGAGCTCAACGACTTCAGAATAAATACCTACCAGGAGTTTCTGAGTGACCTAACTAGTCGCGATGATCGCGTTTGGAAGGAAACCAGACGGCTTCTTCGTCCTAACATCTCTACACCACCTCTACGAAAAGACAATGTCGTGTTGACTTCGGATGAGGAGAAATGCAATCTATTTGCAGACCACCTTGAAGACATATTTAATCCAAATGACGAATCAGAAAATTTAAACCATGAAACACTGCCGAATAGTATGCCTATTAAATTTATTTCCCTAAATGAACTAAAAGCCGTTATTCAGAAACTTCCTCGCAAAAAAGCTCCAGGTGAAGACCGAGTCCCTAATATCGTCCTTAAAAATCTCCCGGCAAAAGCCCTGGCCTTCTTAGTTGGATTATTCAATGCCGCTTTGCGTTTTGGCTATTTTCCAAGATGTTGGAAGAATGGTATCATCCTGATGTTTCAAAAACCAGGAAAGCCACATGATGAGCCCTCAAGCTACAGGCCAATTACTTTATTAAATACTACTTGTAAAGTTTTTGAGACCTTAATTAATAATCGAATACAGACCCATATTTCCGAACATCGCATATTACCAACTCACCAATTTGGCTTCAAAAATAAACACTCAACAGTTCATCAGCTCCATAGACTAACAGAAGCAATCACACGCTCATTCGAAGAAAAGAAGTATTGCTGCGCGATTTCCTTGGACGTTGCTGCTGCATTTGACTCTATAAGCCACAGCTTCCTAACCTTAAAGATGCAACAAATACGCTTGCCACCATATTTACAAACGACATTGACATCCTTCCTTCAAGAAAGAACTTTTCAAGTATGTGTTAACTCAACCCTCAGTACAAGAAGAAATTGCAAAGTCGGCGTTCCTCAAGGTTCAGTGCTCAGCCCAAATCTATTTAATATATACTGCTACGACATACCGACTCCTTCGACTGCAGACATAGCTACTTTTGCTGACGACACCTTACTGTATACTTCACACTCCGACTTACTAACGGCTATTAGAAACCTACAGACTGCAACAGACGTGATATTACAATGGTTCGACTCCTCGAAACTCAAAATTAACCCAGTCAAAACCAAAACTAAAATATTTTCTCTCCGCAAATTTCAGACAGACTCAAATATTCACATTAATAATCACATAATTCCTTGGAACACAAAAGACGAGCCATTGAAATACCTAGGACTCCTTCTTGACACTAAACTGACATGGACCACTCACATAAAAACTAAACTGACACAGGCCTACCAAAGACTTGGACAGCTTTACCCCATGATCAACAGACATACTTCACTAAAACCACATACGACAATAATGCTCTACAAGACTTTAATTCGACCCCTCATTACTTACGGAGCACCTGTCTGGATGGGAGCCACGAAGACGCAGATTAACAAGATCCAGAAGTTTCAAAATAAAATCTTAAGAATTGCGGTGTCAGCCCCTTGGTTCATCAGGAACACACAACTGCATCGTGAACTGGATGTCTCCTACATCAAAGATTATCTGAAGGACACGACAATCAAATATTTGACTACTCTTCCAGCAGAGATTCAACAATTAGGAATAGGACAGGTCACAGTAAATCGACGTCTTAAAGCACGCTTGCCTCAAGATATCCTACATCCTATATTATAGAGACAGCCATTTTTATTAGCTGATCAGTATTACAGCTAATATTCCATATATTGTTTCAAATGTTCATGTATTTTAACTTAATGTTTATATGTTTTGTTGTTAAATTTGTGTAAGGCTTTCAATCAAGCCGACCCAATAAATGTGTTTTTCTTCTTCTTCTATCTTGATTGAATTTTTTTTTCAATAAAACAAAGCTAGTAAACGAGAAGGATGTTCACGCTTATATAGAAAATAATTTTGGAGGGGACTGGGAGAATTTCGGGGGGGGGGCCTGAAAGGATTTTGGGGGGGTATGGGATATTAAAAATCTAGAACATGGAATAGTTAGACAATTAAAACGCTATTACGCCCAAAAGAAATTATTTTTTTCTGAACTAAGTGATCTTATTATTAATTTTAAGGTTTTAAGGGACACATTTTTACCGATTGCGGAGGGTGCAGCCCTCTCAGCCCCCCCCCTTATATACGCCCATGCACGTTTTTGTTTTATTTTATTGATGTATAGAGCTTTACTTTAGAATTGCCGGATTGGGATTATTTTTAAGGTTTTTACGATACATTTTTACCGATTGCGGGGGGACGGAGCAGCCCTTTCAGCCCCCCCCCTTATATACGCCATGCTAGATTGTGTAATTTCCGCTTCTGTGTAAGTTACTACTGCCGGTTTTCCTGACGCCTTAATATCACTTTTATTCAAGATGTTCGAGAGGATGTTGACAATTTTCATGAGATATATATATATATAAAAAAAAATAAGTTTATTTCTATTCTAAGATTTTCAAATGACATTAGAACGGAACCGCGCTAAGATGATGCAGTTCCTGCGAGTCGGACTTTTTTACATCCACACTTCGCGCTGGCACAGCCTTTCATGCATTGGCAGAAAATCATTTTGAGGATATCCTCCGGTGCAGCCGGTAATTCACTGTGCACTGGGACCAGACAGTTGTTCTCAATCCTCCACCCATACATCTGAGGAGGCAGGTTATTTCCTAGCCACAGCTGAACTTGGTGGAATGTTCGGAGGGAATGCTGTTTTACTGCTCCCTCGGTGGGAGGAAGAGAAGATATATCAGGCGTGATGTTGGCCACCGATTTTAAGAATGACTTGTACCTGTAGCCACTGAGGGAGACCTCTTTCGCTGGAGCCCCATACCACTTCAAGATGCACGTTTCACCTGCCTGTTTTACTTGGGTGCTAAAAAGACTGCTGCAGCTTTCTGGACCTCTGGCGACTTTAGATACAACTTCGCAAATGCGACTTTGCTTTTTCGAAATGCGGAAGATGTAGTGTCACATCCAGTAAAGGCGTGTAAAAACAAAACGTCCCTGAAACCTTGTTGCTGAAGGTCTTGGGACGAGAAGAAGGAATCCCTTATCTTCCCACGTCCAGGTTTGATAAAAATAATGTCCTTACGCATATCAGCTTTAGCCATCAAAAGGATTATGAGGTTGACATCTTCACCCACAATGCCAACGTCTGTTGTTTCCGACACTTCCACAGCCGTATCCACGATCAAAATGTCTGCGTCACTTTCTGCTTGAAGTGTCCTGATCCCATTTTCCTCAAACTTCACTTTAAGCATGTTGATGAGCCTGCTTTTATTAAACCTATTTGACAGAAAATCTTGTTTCACATTTATCTCAGTGTCTTCGGTGAAATGGATGTCAGCAGACTTGCTGAGTCGATAGCGCCTTTGTTGCTCTGCTACTTTCGTGCTTGAAGCTGATGACAAATAGCCGTCAAAGACGGCTACACATCTCTGTCGGTGGTAGTTTTTCGTAATAAAGTAGATGTAGCTCTTGCAAATTGACGAAATCTTAGCATCTCGTTGCCAAATTACTTTATGGAGGAGTAGCCCTCCGTCAAATACGATGTACAGCTGTGCGACACGTACATCCTTTGTCGTAGTGTTGAATAGTCTGTACAGCGCTGATTTTGTCGACTTTCTCATCCCACTCTCATTGAACAGGGAAAGGGGCTAACACGTATTCCATGTACAACTTTAAGTCACCGTCGGTTTTTTAGCTTTTGGATATACGTCGGAAAAGCAAGAATGCGTCCACAGGAATCTTTTCTTCGTTGATTTTTATCGATGAGCTAACTATCGAAAGGGGAAGAGCTCTGTCTTTCCTAGACAACTTGATGTCAGAAAATGCTTTATTGACCATTTTAGCCATTGCTTGCTTACCAACTGCAACAGCATTATAGCAGTTGATTGTTGTGTCTCCAACAACGCCAGTTGCGATAGATATTATGTCACTTGTCACTGGGAAAGGAGAAAATTTCTGAAACCAATCGGTGAGCTTGGCAATGTCAGCTGCAGCCTTTGTTTGGCAGGCTTGTCCCAAATCTGCATGCTGCTCACTGGTGGAAAATAAAACGCTACCGAACTCTTCTACAGAGGTGCAAATATCATGAGTTGAACTCATACCTACCACCCATTTGCTAAGAGTGCTGTTTGTGACTCACCTACCGCGAGTCATTCCACCTTGGCTGGAAAACGAACGCATTAAAGTGGCCTCAATTGTCATATCCGACCAGACTTCGCTCCAAAATTGGTCTGACCGGCGCATAGTAAAGTAGCTGTCCTTTATAAACTGGTAGTGTTCTTCAGGCGATAGTTCCATGTCAAGGTGACAAGACTTTGCATAAGGGAAATGGGCTGCCGCATGGAAGTACGGTATCATTCGTCTCACACAATGAAGGTGGGCATTGAAATCCCCGGATCTCTCTGCATGTATATATCCCTTCATGAGACTGACCATTTTGAAGTACTGTATCCACAGCTGTGCAGTAGGTCCTCTGGTGCTCAGTAGCTCCATGGCGGCTCCAAATTTCTCTGACAGTTCTTTGAGGTGAGTGTTTTGGTTTAATGCAAGCAGAGAGGGGGTCTCATCCATAAAAATAATCTTCATGTTTCTGATGCAATCCACTTCATCTTCGGTCAACTGGACGTCTTCCAAAATCACTGTTGCCAGTGAATCTGCTGCAAGGAGGTGGCCTCTTACTGCCCTTGCAAAAGCATTGCCTTGCATAATTTTTTCCACCGACAGAGGAGCATATATTGTGCTGAACAGTTCTTTTAGGCCACTTCCAGACATGAGATATCCTGTGGCCCCCAAGTAGGACATTAGTAGGTGAAAGCCGCCCAAGCGAATGACGGATTTTGATAATAATGAACCAGCAGGAGCACCTGCGACTATCTCTCTCGCTTTCCAGTAAAGCGGCTGGTCGAACGTTACTATCAAAGACTTTTGTGTTCCACATAAATTCCCTGCGTATCGCAGAGCAGTGTAAATCGTATCGTAGCTGGAAGGAGGAGCGTTTATGAAGGGAAGCGTTATAACTCTTGTCTTTTCGCTGAATTGTCCTGTGTTTATGGACTGCATATAACCTTTCCAACCAGGCAATTGCAAGCCTTGCTGTTTAGCAATGTACCAGAAGATTTCATGAAGATCAGGATGAGTAGGTTCATCTGGGATCATTAATTCTTGCACAATGACGGACTGAAATCCCACTTCTTTGATCTGCAGTGTTTCAAGTTGAATAATTCCAAGTTTTCCAGTTTCCAGGGACGTGGGCATCTTGGTCAGTCTGTTAAAGCCTTTTCGTGTACGCTCAACAGCAGTGGCAGGTGTAATGCACTTGATGCCACCCATAACATGGAAAGAGTTCATCCCGTCTTTGGTGCATGCATTAAAGTCGGCGTTGTCAAATACGAATTGAGTGAATGCATTCGGCTTGACACGGAATTGATCACTTAGAAGAGGAGACATTTCCAACCTCTGTGCTTCGAGGTATGTAGCGCAAAACCCAAGGTTTGCTAAAAGATCAATTAATCGTCTGGACCCAAATTTCCTGTGGAGGAAAAGTGAAAGGCCACTCAATACTGAAGAAATAAAAGTACGAGGTCTGATTACTGAGATTATTGCATGGGCGACCGAGATACATTTTTTCTTGGTTTGTAGCGTTCTCTTCGTTTTTTTCATCATCAAGCTTTCGAGAAAAATGAGTAAAGATTCTGGGAGATCGTCTGCATCTTTAAAAAAGTCATTGGTTGGTGGGTATTCCTTGGTATTGTAAAATTTACTCTGAATATCATTCCTAATGATTTCAGCGGCTTTTTGCACAATCCTGAGTCTTTCGTCGCTTTCCTTCTTCTTTCTTTCTTCATACCAAGCATCGCGTATAAGTTGTTTGTCAGTATCCAGAAAACTCACCACTGGACCACCGAATCTGTTAGAACCTCTAGAAACTACCAAACGAGACCCATACTTAGCTTGAAGTTGTGCTCTAATAGTTTTCCATACAGGTTTTTCCCCTGTAATTGCATCGAAAATTGCAGCCTGAGAGAACTGACAGTCTGTACTATTATCAATGAAGGCATAAATATCATCCATTGCTTTTGCCACGTATTTGGATAAGGAACGTGTTGCTTTCTCATGAGCATAAAAGGGCTTAATGAATTTCAAACGACAGTCATTGTGATAAACTCCCTCTTCTGCATCGAGGTCATTAAACTGGTAAGACGAAGGATCACTTCTTCACCCCAACTATCATTCCTTACCTTGGCTGCAGACAAACATACTTTGTGAAAATCGATAGTGCGGACTGGATGTACCTGTCTTCTTCTCTCTTGGCCCTTCTTAGTTTTATGTTGAATCAACTCTCCACAAAAGAAACAATTCTTTTTGAAATCGAATGTAGATACTGTAGATCGCAGCACTGATAATTCAGGCAGACCAGATGTTGATTCTTCTTGTTTCTTAGCAGCCGCAATCGAATCGGTCCTCGTGTAATTTCTCCTACATAATGTGTGGACAAGAAGTGAAGTTAAATTAGCTAGTTGGCTGATTTTGCCATCACCTCTCTCTTTACTGGCTTTTTTAAGGCAAACTATACCTTTTTTACCCACTTTGGAAACATCAGGACTGGATGCAGTAATTTCCCCATCACAATCAAAACACTTGTTACTCATTTTGACGAAGGAACACTTACGACATCGTTAAATATTTATCACTCAGCCCCCACCTTATAAACGCCCATTATAACAGAGAAAATTTTAAAAAAACTTTTAAAACTTACACTCCACTCGCGATGACTGCTTGAACTAGACTGGCTATGATCAGGCGATCTAACCGCAACTGCCTTAGGAGAAACATTTATTTTCTTAGTAAAAACACAAGTTCCTCCCTCTAAAAGGAAATATAAATGCCTTCATTGCGTTCCATTCAGTGAAATACCACAAAAAATGCCACGAAACAAATGTGTTTCGGCCTAGGAAGGGAAGGTTTTCTAGAAACCCTCAAGCAGTTGTAACTCTAGCGAGTTCCGAGATCCGTCACTCGTTCCTCTCGGAGACCGCCTGATAAGAGAACGCCACATTAGGGAGAGTCTACTGTAAATGTAACCTATTTTATAAGCACAAAATGTGTCAAAAATTAGTTATACTGAAAAATAAACTCACTTGCCATATGGATACTATGCTAAGACGAAAAAAAATACACATTTTTTAAAATTTGGGGGGGGGGGCTGCAGCCTCCTCCACATTTATGAATATTTAGTTGTAAGCTATTCACACGTCGAGTGCTCACTATGTTTATATAATAGAGCTTATTTTGGAAAATAGGTCGACTGGAAAGGGTGAGAAATTGAAAAATTCATTAGTCGCAAAACTTGAGATTCCTCGGTGAAAAACTGAAATTGTGTTAGCATTTGACAGGAAATATATAAATTGATAATGTGATATATATTATTGAAGGGACAGTAATGCTCTACAACCCTGTAACCGGCATTTATTTTTTGGGTCTACCGTTGAAAAGTTATCCGGTCAAAAAGAGCAGAAAGTGAGTGTCAAAAATGCTTTTCCCAAAATTACAGACTTTCAAGAGCGGATATCTCGGAAAAAAAAAGCTTTCTCGGAACACTTGATTGAGTAGAACTTGTAGCAAATTTAATCAGCTTTAATTTGTTTTAGAATGGACGCATGGTTTCCGAGATATAAGTTAAAACCTGAAAATAGAACCTTCTAACCCCCCCCCTCCCCCGGCGCAAAGGCTACGGGCGGGGATTTTTGATATGTTGACCACCTAACTACCTCAAACTATGTTAAGAAGTCATAACATTTCCCTCTTTTCCAAACATTTCCCTCTTTAACTTTTTCGGTGCCTGGTCTATTATTCGAGAGTAGTCGCCAAATATCAGATTTCACGATGACCACTGAAATTGTTTTAACGGTCGAAGGAAAATACATAAAATAGTAAAGTAATATATATTATTGAAGGGAAAGTAATACTCTACAACCATATAATCGGCATTTATTTTTTGAGTGGATCTTGTAAGAGTTATCCGGTCTAAAAGAGGAAAAAATGAGTAGCAAAATTGTTTTCCCCTAAAATTACAGACTTTTAAGAGCAGATAGCTCGGAAAATAAAGATATCTCAGAAAACTTGAGAGAATAACACTTGTAGTAAATTTAATAAGCTTTCATTTTGTACAGAATAGTTATGTTGCTAGGACGCGTTGTTTCCGAGATATAAGCGAAAACCCGCAAAATGGGTCCTTCTAACCCCCCTCCCCCCCGGCTCATAGCCTAGAGGTGAGGACTTTTGATATGTTGACCTCCTTACTAGCCTAAACAATGTTATGAAGTCAAAAATTGTGTTCCAAAAATTTCCATCTATAACTATTCGTTGCCTGGACTGTCTATACTCAAGACTCAGGCTAGAAGGAGCATTGAGTTGAGCAACTACTAACTCAATGGATGGAGTGAATAAAAGCTAGCAATTGCTAGAACTAGGTATTTGCCAAGCAATTGCTAAGGGCCGAGTGAATAAAAAGGTTAGCTGCAGCTAGGGCTAGCACTTGCTTAGTTTATCACGGTTCCTAGCTGCAGCTAGGTAGAAGGTGTGAATAAAGAGCTGTGACTAGGTTCTAATGGTAGCAAATGCTAAGGAAAAAGCTAGTCTGTTCTGGATTACGCATGTTCGAAAGGAAAAGGAGTATTATCTGCGCCGGGACGTCTTCGCGTTTTATTTTCATCTTCTTTAGCTACATTTCCTGCAGTAAAACGATTCTTTGAAGTTCTGGAGTTGTCGGATGTTTTTTTCTTCCTTACCGTAAACCTCAACCATTTTCACACTTTTTCAATTTTTTATTTGCAATTTGTTGTAGCAGTGCTGGGTTCCTACTTCCTTGTTAGACGCTTGTCGGTGAATCCATTTGAATTCTTCCTGGGATTTTTGCCCTTGATCAATAATTTGTAAAAATCTTTTCCCTACTGCTTCAATTTTATAGGCTTATTGCCGGTGGCTTTTTGGTCGTTTTTCTTCTTTATGCTTGATTTCATGTTACTCAGCAACTCATTTAACTGTGCAACAGTGACCTTTCGCCCTATGGAAAATTCATTACTAATGTTGTCCCAAGGAGGTTTTCTTTCTTTAATAGCAGTTAGTAATTTAGATTTTTCCATTGTCACAGGATCATTGACTAATACTGTTATAAAAAGTGACCGATCCAGTCGGCATGGGCGTATATAGAAAATAATTTCGGGAGAGGCTGGGAGTATTTGGGGGGAGGGCTGAGAGCATTTTGGGGGGTATGGAATATTATCAATCTAGATCTTGGAATAGTTAGCCAATTAAAATGATATGCACCAAAAATAAATTATTTTTTCTGACCAAAGTAGTATCATTTAATTTTTTTTATGTTTTTTTTTTGACAAATCTTTACCGATTTCGGAGGGGACTGCAGCCCCCCCCCCCTAATAGGGCCCATGCGTGTCGACAGTTGCATGAGGAGAGAGAGAGACAAGCAACAAACCCTGACAGGAAGGAAGAGGGATGAAACAGGGGAGGTAGGAATCCAAGCTGCAGCTAGGGGTTAGCAACAGCTACCCTTAGAATTCCCTTAGTTTATCAGGAGATGGGACTAACTTACTTAGATCTTGCTACCTAGAAGTAGCTCTTGTTTATTCGCTCCGTATTGAGGAAGTGCTACATCTAAGGGCTAGATTCTAGCTTTTATTCACTCCACCCAATGAGAAGGAGAATATTCCTTGTTGAGTGGCCTCCAGAGAGGTTATGTGATATAGTGAACGACGAAAATATTTTCAAGACATTTTGCAAAAGAAGTTCAAACATCAAAATACTCGTAGAACCAAATGTAGTTTTTAGGCTAGTATAGTTGTAATAAGTAGATTAGTTATATATTAAATGCTGATATTGTATGTATATATGTATGAGTGTGAGTATGTATGTGTTAATATGTGTGTGTGAGTACTTTTTTGGATCGTCAAAGGGCGTTGGAGGGGGTTATTAATGGGACTGTAAGAAAGGGAATATTTTCCCACTGTTTATTGCAGTCCTGTACTTATAATTAATTTGCCATTTTTTGAACAGAAACTATACTTAATTATATAAATTTCATGTTAAATGGACACCTCAGAGACAGGTAAGTGCTAATATTTCACAATTCGGGGTGCTGCATGGATATAGTTTTACCTATAACAAATCATATCATTAAATACAACATTTCCATACTTCAATGGAGAATTACTTGCAAGGGACCAAGGAGTGCCAAGCTAATTCTTTCATCATTATTTCATTGAAACCATACAATACAATACAATATTTTCCGGGCTGACCTCCTCAGTGGGAGCGCACCGCGGCCAATCGACCTATTGTGCTTGCCCGTCGTTGTCTCCCCTCAGAGTATTACCTTCCAGTAGTCCAGAAGTCTCCTAATGGATATTTCACCTGGTTCAAGATTGGTATCCTTCGTGTCACCAAAGTACCTAAACCGTATATGATCTAACCGCTCACAGTCACGGATGAGGTGTAACGGCGTCTCTTCTTCTGCTCCACACCATCTACAGGTGGGGGAGTTGACCAGCTTCATCCTATAAAGGTGCTTATTCAGTTTGCAGTGTCCCGTAATTATTCCAATTGCTTCTCTGAGTTCCATTCTGTTTAGGAGCTTCAGCTCCTTCCAGGGTTTTCCAGAGGGCTTTTGAATAAAGCATTTGGTGTGCCTCAAAGTCTGGTTCTCCCAAAGGTTTTGCTGCTTCCCACGCAGCCATTGGTAAATTATCCGTTTGAATAACGATGGTGGTGCCCCACAAAAAGGAGCAGGGCCAATTGGTGCAGTAGCGGCACCTCTTCCTGCAAGTAGGTCCGCTCTTTCATTGCCCGGGATTCCACTGTGCCCAGGTATCCAGTGGATCTCAACACAGTTTCTGTTCTTGGCCAATTCATTTAGTTCCATCCTACATTCCCTGACCAGTTTAGATTTAGTCATTGGGTTGCTTAAGGCTTTACAAGAGCCAGGCTATCCGTTAGAATATTAATCCTTTTCTGGCTGTGTTGTGTTCCTCTCAATTGAATTGCGGCAGCAAGGATTGCATATACCTCAGCCTGGAAGACCGATGGCTCTCTTCCTAAGGCAATGTGGGTGCCCCCCCCCCCTTGGCACCCCCTGTACCATATTCCTGAGCCAGTCCCCTCTGAGGTCTTCGATCCATCTGTGTAGACGTTGAATCCATTGGGTATGTTCATCGGTGTGGGCACCAGAGATTTCCGCTCCACTCCCGTGTTGACTCTGAAGCTTCTTTTGAAACCATATTCAGGGATGATTGCATCCGACGGAATACACAACTCCGGGATACTTTCAATAATCCTAAAGATTCTTGAATGTCCTCCCTGCGTCTGAGGTGCTCTAATCACATTTTGCGAGGTCAGCCTAAGAGCTGTAGTCATGGCCATTCTTGCTACATGCAAATGTAACGGTGGTATATCCAGGAGTGCCTCCAGGGCGAGAGTGGGCGTTAATCTCATCGCTCCACCTATAAGGAGGCATCCTTGTCTTTGTATTTTGTTTACCATGGCTTTCATATGCTTGGTGTCCAGTCGGTGCCACCAAACTAATGCCCCATAGGCAACAATTGGCCTGATTACATTCAAGTATAGCCATCTGGCAATGTGTGGTTTGAGACCCCAGGTTCTACCACACAGCCTCTTACATGTCAACAGAGCAAACGTGGCCTTGTTCCTTACATGTTCCAGGTGTATTTTCCAAGTTAGTTTCTTGTCCAATAGTACCCCTAACTACTTCACCGAATTGCTCAGGGGAATAATATTCTCCTGAATTCTTAGGGTGCCGTATACCAGTCGTCGCTTTTTTGTAAAAGGGACTATGACCGTCTTACGTGCATTAATGCTGAGTCCTGACCTGGAGCACCACCTTGTGACTCGTTTAAGTGCTTCATTCATAAGGTCCGTTATCACCGTGGGTACAGTGCCTCTAATTAGAATGGCAAGGTCATCTGCATAGCCCTGTGTATAGAAGCCTGCATTATTTAGCTCCTTGATAATGGAATTGACTACCAGGCACCACAGCAGCGGTGATAAAACCCCTCCTTGTGGACATCCCCTTGTAGCCTTGACACGTATGTTAGCCTTCCCCAGGTAGGCACAAATTGTTCTTTCCCTCAGCATTGCCAGTGTCCATCTGGTTGTGCAAGGATCGATGTTAAAACTCCCCATAGCTTCTGCTATTGTGTTTAGTGGGGTATTATCGAAAGCTCCCTCAATGTCTAGAAATGCTCCAAGAGCAATTTCCTTATTGTTGATAGACTCTTCTACTTTCTGTATTAGACAGTGCAGCGCGCTTTCGCATGATTTGCCAGATTGATAGGCATACTGCGTTGTTTCTAGTGGTACATGCCTAAGTATATTATCCCTTATGTGCCTGTCCACCAACTTCTCTAGTGTCTTCATTAGGAAAGATGTCAGGCATAGTTCTTACCTTGTTTTGGTATAAACACAACCCGTACTTCTCTCCAATTCGTTGGTATGTAACCGTAAGCAAGACTTCCTCTCAGTAGGCTAACAATCCTAGAGAGCAAACTGCCGAGGCCTTTTTGTAAAAGGCAAGGGTAAATATTGTCCATTCCTGGTGACTTGTAGGGATGAAAGGACCTAATGGCCCATCTCACTGATTCAGCTGTTACCAGTTCTTTAGCTAGAGTCCAGTCTGGGGCTCTCAAGGGTTGTCTAATCTCTGTAGTGAGTTGACTGTGTGTTAGGCCTTCCTCGTTGTTTGGGAAGTGAGTATCCAGAAGGAGCCGAAGGGACTCTCTTTCCTTCGTTGTCCTTCCATTTGGACCTGTCATATCGCCAATCATGCCGTTGCAGTTCGACTTTGATATGACTTTGCTTAACCTGCAGCTCATGGTGGTCTCATTAATTTCTTCACAGAAGTTCCTCCAGGTATCCCTTTTGGTTTTCCTAAGAGTATTGTTATATTCTGTTAGGGACCTTTTGTATAGGTCCCACGATCCAGTTCTCTTTGCTTTGTTGAAGAGTTTCCTAGTTCTCTTCCTCATTGCGTCTAGTGTGGAATTCCACCATGGAACAGCTCTAGGCGTTCTCTTGGTGGTGAGTTTACAGTTTTCCTCAAAGGCCGTGGTAATGGCCTTTGTGAGTTCACAGTTAAGAAGCTCAACTTCAAGAGGATGACTTGCGTGGCTTGGACAACACTGTAGTTTTTCACTCAGAGAGACCGTATAGCCTTGCCAGTCTGTCCCCTTGGGGTTTCTATAACTGAGCAGTACTGGTTTTTGGTACTCTAGGTCAAACCTAATATACTTATGGTCAGAGCCTGTAAATTCATCTACAACATGCCAGTTATGGGTGTTGAGGAGATTTTTGTCATCAATAGTTATTGTTATGTCAAGGACTTCTTGTCTAATAGCATTCTCAAAAGTGGGCTTATTACCTATGTTATTAATTTCTATATTATTAACAAGAAAGTAATCAAGCAATGTCTCACCTCTGCTGTTAGTGTTGGAGCTCCCCCATATCAGGTTATGTGCGTTGGCGTCCATACCTATGATGCCACCAAGATGGTGACATTTAAGGTATTGCACCATGGTTTCCAGTCCGGGGGTCACCGTCGGCTCGTCACCTGGGAGATAGATGGAGCCAAGGATGATCCCCGTCCCAAAAGGTATTCTCACTGCTGCAGAGTCCCTAGAACAGAGAGACCATAAAGGAAAACTGTCAAGTTTATTGTTAAGCAGAATGCAGGCCCGCGCATCATCACACGGGTGACTGAGTAGCTGAAATCCAGCTGCCTTAAGGCCTGCAATCTGCTTTTTATGTATCCAGGGTTCCTGGGTTAAAACGATATCAATGTTTTTACTCACCACATACTGGAGGAGCGAGCTGGTTGCCGTCCTGCAGTGATGTAGGTTGATCTGCAGCACGGAGATCATTGTTGTTGCCGACCAGCGTCCCGTGCCAGAGCCGGGGAATCCCCGACTCCACCACGGCCACCCTGCGAAGCAACGGGAGCCACGCCCCCAACCGACCCCGCCAGACCACCCACGGCCCCGCCTCCACCCCCCCGAGCCGGATCCTCAGGATCCACACTCAGGGGACAAGGCGCGGGTGCCACGGGGTCACCCACGGCCCCACCCCCGCCCCCCAGAGCCGGATTCTCATCCACGCTCAGGGGGCCGGACACGGGTACCACAGGCCCATCGCCAGACGGACCGGCAGGAGGCGCCCCCCCCGCATCTCCCAGTCGGTCAACGGCCGTAGAACTCCCTCCTGGTCCCTCCACCTGCTCATCCTCCTTGGGTGGTTTCCTGTGATCCACCCTCTTGGCTACCACAATGTCGCAGCCATGGCGGATTCGAAGGTTCCTCTCCTGGAGGGTCAGGAATTGTGAGTTCGGGATTGAAGCCACAACATATCGTCCAGTGGGATAATCCTTTTGACCTAGGATCCTCCATTTTGACGTTTTGATCCCTACATTTTGTTTCTGCACCATCTCCAGAAAGAGGGGGGTCTCTCTGCAGGGCGCAGGGAAAAATGCAGCAATTTTCTGGAAGAATTCCAGCTCTTTTGGTTCGCACGTCTTGAGCGCCGACCCTTCCCATGGCGTGCACTTCTCTATCCAGGAGGTGAGCCATTTGTTAGTTGCCTCATCCTCGCAGCTTACAATTAGTGCGCCTTCTTTCAACACCCTTCCGCAGAAGTTTAGGTGCGCTTCGCTGTCGCTCCTCTCCATCAGCCCATCCTGTATACTGATCAGAATCAGGTTGGCTTCTTTTGAGGTTAAAAGTTCCTCAGGGTAGGCCTCCTTTATTATGGCAACCTTGCTATGGCAGGCCGCCAGGCTATATTGTATTCTGCCCTGACTGTTGGAAATCCTGGGTCTTTTGATGTTTCCCTGGTTGGGTGAGTCAGTATTGCCAGTGGCCTCTCTTGGCCTCTTGGCTGTTTCCTTTGGGTTAGCGGACAACTCCCTTGTCTCTTTCTTCACCCTTTTCGCATAATTCCTCCTTTGGCGGTGAGTCATTTTGTCCCACACCTCCTTAGGAAGTTTATTTTCCGAGATGGCTTCTTTGGAGGGGTTGCTACTAGGCATCTGCATCGCTCCACTAGTACCTCCAACATCGGGAGCGGATGTTTCCACCTCATGCTCCTTTGTGTTGCTCATCACTAGATCTAGGCTTGCCATCAGCTCTATGACTGACTGGCTGGTTTCAGATGTTTTGCTCTCGAGTGATTCGCAAGAATCCTCGTTGAGCAAGATTTCCCCTAAGGGTTTGTTTTTATTTTTGTTTTGTTGGTTAGGATCCATATGATTCCCACGAGTATGGGGGTGGTAAATTACACTACAGGTACTACCCCCTCTCCCTGCAGCGGGCTACATTACAATGGGGGGTCGCCTGGTGCCCCAAGGAGGTCGATAAAGACAGAAATATTTATACACCTACTGCCATCCAGCCCTGGCTCGAGCACTCTCCACCTTGGCTTGGGTGTATGTCCTCCTAGGAAAGGTCCTCCTAGGGTGTGTAGTGTAGATGTCCTTTGTCTGTATGTGTAGGGTGTATGTAGTGTGCTGAACCTTGTGTACTGTGTGTGTGTCAGTGTGCTTGTTCCCCCAACCTGGAGGGCCTAAATGTAGCAGGACTAGGCGTTCCAGCTCGTACTAAACGTGGATGGAGTTGCAAGTCCTGCATTAGTCTAGCACATGATCTGTAAGAAGAAGCTATAAAGAGCTTAATCTTTAGGACTGCCATGTGCCGGCATTGAAACCATGTACTTTTCATATTCACATAGTTTTTTGTTTTGCGTTTTGAGGAATATTTACTAATTTAGGATGGATTTCAGATTTAGTTCTTATCATTCCACGAAAAGTATCTGAATGGTAGAAATAGGGATCAAAATATAAGAATAAATGCTTCTTAATCTGAGTTTTAAAACTAGAAAATGAAGAAGATAAAATTTTAAACTTGAGAATAATTAATGAAGCCATAAAAGAATATTCCAAAAAATCAGTGACAAGTGGGAAAAGTGTCATTGGAGAGCTTAAGGACTTTTCCGGGTGGCTAGGAAGGAAGGGTTTTGAGTTTATGTCACAGGTGACAGGACAGTCAACACAAGTCAAGGTGCCGGTTGCTCGGAAAAGAGTTTTACCAACTAGTAAAACGCGATAACACACTCTAGCCCTTAACAAACATTCCCGTCAATTTAGAGTAAATGGGCGTAAATAAGGGGGTGGCGCAGCCCCCCGAAATTTTGTTTTGCTGAGAACATTTTATGTAAAAAAAAGCCTATAACAACGAAAAATGTATTCTACATTTATCCTGGTCTTCTAGGTGTCCAGAGGACCTTAAACCCCACCATTTTACACTAAAATATTTAAAATTTTCCCTACATCCCAAATGCCTAGGTGCTCCAAGCCTCCCCCCCCCCCCCCGAAATTATTTTCTGTATCGCTAGTGTTCAAAATACAATAACATTTTCTTGAGAGGCCCCGATCTTCTATTGATGCTGTTACTTTCATCGTGCCAGATTGTGTCCAGTTTCGGAAAAGTTTGCGTAAAAAAGCAACAAACCGATGTAGATGTAATTAGCCTATTGAATTGTAGTTTTCCATATGATTAACTTGAAGAACTGTCATTAGAAAATGAGGCTGACGATACTGACTCGTCAGAAGGTTATGCTGAAGGACGTAAAAGTTTTAAATCAGACGATGATTGATGGATAATTCGTTTTTAGTGCATAATATAATTGTATATATTTGTTATTATTAAAAAACAAGTCAGTATGACTTTTTTCATTAAGTTGTTAGTCTATTTTTGTACTTTATTTTCTTAGTATATCCTATGTATTATTTTTTACGAATATATTTACGTAAATAATAGGTGCAAAAAGATACTATTTAAACGTTCCATAGATTTACAAAATGTTTTCTCAATTTTTGTCCATTATGTCCAAATGTATGTGTCTGCAACATCACATTGTTGGCTATACTAAAAACTATGGGTAATAGAATTTTTACCTAACTCAGTGACCTCAAAAATATTGAAAAAGACAAAAAAATAGTTTTGTCCGCCTAAAAATGTGTTTTTGCACACTGTGCGGTTGGAATCGAACCTACCATCTCCCGCATGAGAAACTAATGCGGTAGCCACTAGACTATGGAGAGACCCCTATACTTATTATTTATTTTTTTATTTTATTTTTTTTATTTTTTTATTTTATTTTTTTTATTTTTTTTTATTATTATTTTTTTTTTGGCCTTGTTAATGCTGATCTCAGTAGGTAGGAGTTATTTTTGATGGATCAATTCTATTGGGAAGGATTGGTCTACTGATTTTTTCTCTTTCCAAGCATTCAGAGTGAAGCAGGATTGCTATCAACTGGCCCATTATAATTAAAAGCGAGTCCGATTCAGGGCAGAATGGATCTTCTTGAATCGCGCGCTTCGCGTCCCTCATGGGCGTATATAGGAAATAATTTCTGAGGGGGCAGGGAAAATTTCGGGGGGGGGGGGGGCTGAGACCATTTCCGGTGTATGGAATACTAATTCTTTAGATCTTGGAAGAGTTTTAGACAATTAAAACGCTATTACTCTCAACATAGAATATGTTTTATGAACTAAATGATCTTATTTAATTTATTTCGAAGGGTTTTATCACATTTTTACCGATCAAATCAAAATTTCGGGGGGGGGGGGCTGCAGACCCCTCAGTCCCCCCTTATATACGCCCATGGCGTCCCTACAGAACAATACAAGTGTGGAGCTCATTTCTCAGATACTCTCCATGAACATTGCTCTGATGATAACTTATGTATGGAGTAAAGATCAATCTAGAAAGGAAAATTCTTCAAACACATGTTGCCACAGTTAACTTTTCAAAATTAATTGTATGCAGACATGAATTATTTCAGGTTAAACATAACGAAACCTCTGAGTTTATGATAAAAATGAACTCAACATTACAAAGTTTCAACGTGGTGATCATCTTATTTCCTACCACAGAGGTAGAAAGCACCTTCAAAGTGCTTCAAAAGGAACCTAAACTACACTACAGAATAATGACACTTTAAAATACTTTCACCTGAAGAAAATGTTTAAAAAAATTAAAAATTTCGGAAGTTCCTTGAACGGAGTAAGTAATCTATGGCCATTTTCACAAATTAGGATACAAGAAGCATTCCCTCAAAGTGTTTTGTTTGATTTATTTCATTATTAAACTCGTTCATAAAATTTCAGGCATTCATCGCGTTTTTGTCAAATAAATCCATTTCCTTACAAATATCATAAGCAGAATGGTTGTTAATAATGTATAATGTTTTTAATAATCTTTATATGCACAAACGCAATCTTACCTACAAATACAAAGTCATTGATATGTCCTATCTTGGAGGCCTCCTTGCGAGAGTGTTTAATTATCCATGCCTAGGGTCTTGGGTTCGACTCCCACTAGAGATAGTGGACTTCTTTTAGGAAAAAGAATAGCCTCACTTTTTAGTCATGCTCAAGCCAGCACAATGATATTAGTTTGCCTCCGTGGTAGAGCATTCATGTTTAGAAGGATCTGAGTTTGCAAAATCACAACAAACTGTATCTTCTAGTTTCGCCTTTATACAGGGTGTTCAAAACTCGATTGACAACCCCCTTTTTTCCCACAATTTTTGAAATTTAAAAACGAAACTTGGTGGGTCTTAACGTGGTCGAGTGAACTTTCGTTTGATGCACGACCCCTCAACTTTCTCCAGTTCTTCTCCAGAGACCCTAACTCTGGAATCTCCAATAGAAAGGGGTTATTTTTATGACGGATTATTGTAGAGAATTGAATTTTATGTCGATTTTATATCTGTCATTTTTTCGCTAAAGCGCACCAATGAGTAACAAATTGCCAAAAACCGCGAAAACCCTTTTTTTTCATAGCTTTTCTGCCAATAACGTAGAAAGTATGCCCGTAATAAAAATACAAAAAGTCCGACTCGCAGGAACTGCGTCATCTTAGCGCGGTTCCAGTTTTTTTTGCCGACATCCAGGGTGTAGCGAGGAATTTCACCAGCGAGCCGTGGGATGATAAAATTCCTGCCGGAGGTTGGGAATCGAACCCACCATCTCCCGCTTATGAATCCAAGGCGCTAGCCATTAGACCACGGGAGACCCCGGTTCCTGTTCATATCCCTTTCTCATTTGAAAAGCATAGAATAGAAACAGATAATATTTTCCTCGGCCTTTGTTCGAAGGGTTTTATGGCTATACCTGTGGTCAGGTCCGCAAGACCCTAGAATCCTCTTCTACTGATACTTCATTTCATACGTTTCAATGAATTGAAAAATATCAAATATTTTCGCACATTCCTGTGTTCTTTTACTATAGTAATAATTCTTCAGATAAAATCAATTAAAAAATAAAATAAAAAAACCAACAGCATAAAGGCAATTGAAAATATTCAAAAGACGTCAACGAATCTTTTTCTCTTGGCAAGCTATATTTCTAACAATGAATTGTTTTTCTTATTTTGCCTAATCTGTTTTATTGTAAAATACATTATCCAACTATAAGAAATTAAAAAATAACAAGGAATAAAAACAGACAAAAAGAACAGTTCGAATAAGCAAAATCAATTACTTTAATGTTTTAAGCACTTATTTCTCCGATTGACATCGCCTAATCAAAACTTTTATCAGAACCTTTTTTGTAGAGCATTTAGTAAGCTTTCTAATGGTATTCTTTCGTTTACCAAGATTCTCAACCTTTTTCGAGATATTAAGGAAAATATACAAAGTTACCAAAACTTTTTAAGTCTGTTAATAAAATATTTTATTCTAACCCTTCCTTAACTCCAAACGTAACCAAAATTTCAACATATTAGTTTTAATGAAAGTAGAACATGCAGAAAATGTTTCAACTGAATCCCATGATTCTAAGTACCCAAACCAAAAACGGTATTCAAAAACTATTTTTCCAATTTTCTCGAAACCGGTTAAAGCTATCGCCTTGAAAATGGTTTCATTCGTTTTCCTAGCCCAAGAAGCCTATAAAAAGAGTACTTACAAGCTTATGAACTCAAAAACGTAAGCGTTACGATTTTTTCTGCGCGAATTTCGCCCCAAACTCCATCTTCCAGTGGGCGGATTTTGCTGGATAACGAACTTGACCTTTCATATTGGACGACTGATTTTTGTACCAAATTTCATCAAAATCGGACCATTCGTCTTCGACCTAGAGAGCGAACAGACAAATATATATATATATATATATATATATATATATATATATATATATATATATATATATATATATATATATATATACATATATATATATATATATACAAATTTGAACCACCGTTATTTTCGGTCTCTAGGGGTTCTGAAACGCGAAATTTTCTTGTCGGCACTTCCGGATTGTTTCATTGTATCAACCTTATAAGCGGGGTTCCTCCCTATGGGGGAGGGAGGAACCGCGCTAAAAGTAGTTGATATTAACGTTGTAGAGGATTAAATTTACTTCCTAAAAAGTACCTTCAAATCCCTAAAATGTTAAGAGGAATGGAGCAAAATAGACTTTTGTTTTTTAAGTTTTCAGAAAAGTGTATTATCAACGTGATCTACGCTTCATTAAAATTTAATAAACATTTCCTAAACCATTTTTGCTCCACCTAGTTTTTGATTTAAGAAAGTTTGAAGAAAACATCAAATTCAATTACTTTATAAAGGGATTAAAAAAATAAAATATTAAATTTAAATGAATAGAACTCACCTAATGATTAGAATTTTGCAGTAATTATTTTTTTGTTGGACTTTTTTTTTTCTTTTTTTTTTTTACAGACATAAAAATAATTACTACGAAATTCTAATCTAATCTAATTCTAATTAGGTGAGTTCTGTTGCTTTAAATTTATTATTTTAATGCCTTTATAAAGTAATTGAATTTGATTTTTTCTTCAAACGTTCTTAAATTCAAAACTAGGTGGAGCAAAAATAGTTTAGGAAATGTTTATTAAGTTTTACTGAAGTGTAGACCACGTTGATAATAAACTCTTCTGAAAATTTCAAAAACAAAAGTGTGTTTTGCTCCATTCCTATTAACATTAAAAAAGGCATTTAAAGGTACTTTTTTGGAAAGTAAATTTAATAATCCTCTATAACGTTCATATCGACTACTTTTAGCACTTTCCTCCGAAGGAAAGCAGCTACTGAGGTTGGACTCATGACGGAATTTTTGAAAAATTTCTTCAAATCTTTATCGATCCTACCTAGTAGACACCGAAAATGACCCCCGTTAAAATTTATATCTCTCTCCCTCTCTCTCTCTCTCTCTCTCTCTCTCTCTCTCTCTCTCTCTCTATATATATATATATATATATATATATATATATATATATATGTGTCTGTTAACACGATAGCGGCCAGAGTTTTTGTATTTTCGTCACGAAACTTGGTATATAGCATTCAATTAGCAAACGATTGAACGAGTTCGTTAACCACCAAAGTCGGTCCACCGGAAGGGGGGGGGGTTTACCCCGAACCCAAAACACTAATTTGACTATGTCAGCCGTAATATTTGTTATATGTCAACGAAACTTGGTATTCGTAGTGGTAATGTAGAGAGAAAAGTGAGATATAAAAATGAACTAAATCGGTTCATTAGAAGGGGGGGGGGGGTTTACTCCGGACCCACAATACCAATTCGCCACTACCAGCCGTGATTTTTGGTATATTTCGACGAAACTCGGTATTCGTAGTGGTAATCTACAGGTAAATATGTGTTGTAAAAATAAACTAAATCGGTTCATTAGGAGGGGGGGGGGGTTACCCCGGACCCACGATACCAATTCGCCACTACCAGCCGTGATTTTTGGTATATTTCGACGAAACTCGGTATTCGTAGTGGTAATCTACAGGTAAATATGTGTTGTAAAAATAAACTAAATCGGTTCATTAGAAGGGGGGGGTTTACTCCGGACCCAAATTCCTAATATACTCATACCGGTCGTAATTTCTGCTGTATTGTAACGAAACGCGGTATACGTCGTCGTGGGTAACTCATGAGAAAGAAGTGTTGTAAAAATGAGCTGAATCGGTCAATCGGAAAGCGGGGGTTTAATTTGTAATATATTTCAATAGAAACGCCCGCCAGACGTAGGTTCACAAAGCCGCCGCAAGGAGCGCTTTCTACCACTAGAGTGACTGTATCCTGTTCCTGCGTTAGATCAAAATACGATAATATGAGGTTTTTTGTATTTATTACGTAGTGTAATAGGTACCATGTGTAAACATAACTCTGGAAGCAAATTAATAATTGATCAGTTACTCATTACAAATTTAAAAGAGAACTATTCATGTTTTTATTTTATTTATGTATGATATTTTTAGCAAATTGTTCTGGAAAGCAGTCTACACTACCCAAATTCAGAGGAAAGTGCTTAGTTATGCAGCTCCTGCGTGACGGACTTTTTCCATTACGGGCATACTTTCTACGTTATTGGCAGAAAAGTGACGAAAAACAGGGTTTTATCGGTTATTGGCAATTTGTTACTCATTGGTGCGCTTTAGCGAAAAAATTACAGATCTAAAATCGACATAAAATTCAATTCTCTACAATAATAGGGCATAAAAATAACCCCTTTCCATTGAAGATTCCAGAGTTAGGGTAAAAATGTGTCATAAAAACCTTAGAAATAAACTAAATAAGATCACTTACAATTAGTTACAAAAAAATAATTTCTTTTGGATGTAATAGCGTTTTAATTGGCTCACTATTCCAAGTTCTAAATTGTTAGAATTCCATACCCCCCAAATGCTGTCAGCCCCCCCGAAATTATTTTCTATATATGCCCATGATCCCGCCTACTAGTATATCCAGGCTTATAAGGGTAACCACTTCCCATATTCCTCCCAGTCACCAAACTCACTTATAAACACCTACCTTATTCTGGATGGCTTGTGTTTCTTTGCAGTTTGCATGCCCTTCTTTATAAAGTTTTCATCGTGCTCTTTTTAAATTTCAACATCCCCTTATACATAACACAGATTTTAGGTGGGGTTATCTACAGGTTAACACCCTTTCTAAGCCAAGAAAGGGCTGATTCCCTTTCTTTCTTTTTTAACAAAACGCCACCAACCTCAGTGAGAATCAAACCCACCACGAACCTAGATTGGGAGTGCATGGGCCCTAACACTAACAGCCACAGGGATGGCATTAAACAGTGTAAATTTTACCACATTCATAAAAACAAAATTATAGAAATGTAAATACTAGGATTTTTTTACCATTGACTTGAATAACATTAGCTATTCACATTTTAGATCCCATTTGAGCGAGGGAAAAAAGCAATCAACTGGAAAAACAAATCATATTCAAAACATGTTTTTTCCCCTAACATCCTCGAGACTAAAATCTTAAATTCGCCTGTACCCTTGATTGGAGGATTGGCAAGTGTTCTTCCAAATCTCTTTTTAGCCAGCAACAAAAAACATATTCATTCCTTGAATTATCTCCATTTATCGAAACTATGCCAGAAAGATGAACTAAGACACCTCAAGCTACCCGATTCAAGACCTCTAACAACAAACACAGGTGAAAGGTTTTGTCAAAAGAGATGTACAGCAAATAGAATAAGTGCTACTCAAAATAGAATTTATTCCAATTTTACTCGAGGACAAACATCTCAAGAATCTAAAAAAAATGTCATTAGAGATGATTCATACTTGAAGGTACTCAATAATAATATTAAATCTATGGTGGAAAAGCAAGTGAATCAAATAAATGAACTGCAGACCAAGCGAGTGAAAAAGGACATCAAGTCTGCAGTGGATTTGCAAAGAATGGTCGTTGACAAGATTCGAGAAGGAAACAAACAGGTTTTATGTCCACCAAAGAAGTCTGAATTTTCTGATACTGTATGTGCTACCAAGAAAAGAATAACACATATAAGAAATATCCTAGACAGGCAGGACAGGAGTATCAAGCCTGCTGAAAACAACTCTTCTCTTAACTCAAAAAATGTAGAGTATAAGGAGCAGCCTCGAAATTTGGAAAATATTAAATCCAAATACCTTAAAGAATTATCCTCTGAAAAACTATCATCAAATCGTCCTCAAAATGAAGGAAATTCAGAGCAAACTTGCCACAAATTTTGTAAGAAGCATGCGATAAATAAAAGTAACAACCTTCTGCCCATTAAGAATCTTCAAGATCTAAATAGATTACAAAAGCTTATGAGTCCCACGCAAGAAAATACAGAGGCTAATAGGCAAGAAAAAGCAATGCCTCAGAGATCAATCAAAGAGATTAATATGACACTTGGTGCCAAATCAGACAAAATGGTCCAGGACTGGAAAAAAGAACCACAGTTTTCAACAAATATTTCAAGGATAACAGAAGCAATGAAAGCCAAGCAACAAATCAATCATTTGCAAGGTAACCTGGAAGGCAGTATTTTCATCAAGGATAAATTATGTAATCCTCTAATTGTCCACCAAAACAAGTCAAATGTTCTGCCTTCTTGTAAAGCTAACATATTTGAAAATATTGTTAACAAACACGAAAAGAGCATTCCAGTGCGGAATGGAAAGTTAAAAGAAGAAGTTTTTAAGCATAGAGGCAAAATACTTCGACCTTTACCGAATTATGTCCGTGATAATTCTCACAATGAATCAATGATGGAATTCTCACATAAAGCACTTTATTTCAGGGATAGTGAACTTTATAGAAAATTCAAAAACATAGAAAGAGAAAGGTACCTAAGGAGTATATATAATGCGCATTGGAAGAAAAAAATGTCAAGATGTTTGGAATTTCGTCGAACAAACATAGTTAATTCATCGACAGCTGCCAATCGTGTAAGGCACATTATCAAACCAACAAAGCCCGTTGTTGTGCACAAATTAAATGTTTCTTCAATAGCAGAACATATTAAACGTAGGGCTAAAACTATTAACAAAAGTAAAGTAAAGGATGAGTTGCTTCAGCCTCAGGTATACTGTAGAAAATCACTTGCAGTAGGGTTAGGCCAACTTCCTATAATGCCTTGCAAAAATGTTCAGAAACATGGAAGTATTGATTTCACGTATAAAAAGAAACATAATTTCCCAAGAATAGAAGCCAAGGAACTTAAAAAAGGAAACAAATTGTATGCACAATCCTTAAAGAAATCTCGACCTATATGGGACTCTCAAGGATTGATAAAGTCAAGCATCGAACACCCAAATTGTGGTAAGAAAATTACATTTTCCAAGAAAAATAAAATGGACATCAAAGGGGCTCTCAAATATATAATGAATTTTAAATCTAAACTCCAGCAGCAATAACAATTTGTTGTTAGTCTTTATTATACATTGGCAAGGATCTTTATCACTCACCTTTTATTAAAAATTACAAAGGACTAAACCACTGCCATTTATTTAAAATAAACAAAAATAAAGCGTCAACCAGTATTCATTAACACATATTAAAGGCAATTAATGTTTACATTTTTTTGTAATTTAATGATTCATGTGTATTAATCTTATGTCCTAAGGATGCTTCAAGTAAAAATGTGCATTGCATTTTGCTACAATGGACAATGGAGATTTTTAATACAAGCATTATTTAGGACATAAGATTAATACTCATATTGAGTCATGAGTCATTTGTATCAATCAAATACGTTCACTAAGCTTGTATTAACTGAGCTACTTAAATTTATGTCTGTGGGTCTTTTACCCAAATAGCAAGCAGACACAAGTGAAGGTGCTCATGTCCACTGCCATTTATAATGCCACTGGCATTATAAAAGGGTGGCAACCTACAGATGATTCACTACTAATAGCCTGGCAGTTAATAAATAATAATTAAAAAAAAAAACTAGTAAGAGTGAAGTGAAATTAGGAATTTTGTGTTAGGAAAAAGAGTTGAATCGTTACCAAAGTAAACATGTTTTTATATTCACATTTTTTCTTTCACTGTACGTTAGTTTTTTGTTTGTGTATTGTATTATAAAGTCTGATAAAATAAGAGACAGAGAAGTACAGTTTATCAACTGTTCTTAATAAATATTTACTTAAAAATCTCTGTCTTCGTTTAGACATTTTGATTAATTTATTTATTTTATAAATATCGCAATTGAAATATTTGTGGAAATAAGAGGAACCATTTAAAATTAGATCTATTACATGTTACCATTTTTCATGTAATTTTTTAATTGTGTCCTTCTAGAACTTCTCAGATTTTTATGCAATGAACTCCTCTATTCACAAGCGAATTAAAGTGTTTCCCGTTAAGAGTTTTGAAGGGCCCGAAATAAGTGTCTGTTTGGGCAAGGTCTGGTGAATAGGGTGGGTGGGAGATCACATCCCAACCAACCTCGGATAATTTCTGCTGGGTCTGCAAAGACATGTGAGGACGGGTGTTACCGTTATGGAAAACTATGCCTTTGCGATTAGCCAATGCTGGACACTTTTGCTGAACCGCTGCTTTTCATTGTTCCAACTAGGCACAGTATACTGCAGAAAATTATGGTCTGGTTGGGCAGGAGGAGCTCAAAATAAAGAACTCCTTTCCAATCCCACCAAATGCACAGCTTAACCTTTTCTGGATGGAATCCTGCTTTTAGAGTCGTTAATGGAGTTGGGTCACTTCATTTTTCCTCACAATATTATTGTACAGGGCTCAATTTTCACCCCGTTATCAACGTCTTTAAAAAATGGATCATTAACATTGGGTTTTAGGGTGGAATCACAAATGGAATGGCGGTCCAATAAATTTGTTTCCGTAAAATTGTGAGGAACCCATATATCACTTCCAGAAACATATCCTGCACCCCCAAATGATTTGACACACTTGCATGAATTTGTTTACCGTTTCTGCGAAATCCCGTGTTGTAGAGTGAGCAATGTTTGAATCGGGTCATCATCAACAGTTGAAGGACGACCCAAGCACTTTGTGTCTTCCTATTCAAAAGTTCTAGTTCTTAACAAAACAATTCATGGATTCTGTTTGCATACAGGGGTCATTCAAAGTGCTATGAAGCCCCTACTCTAAGCTGAACCAAAATAAAATTAGAAGATTTTATAGCTGCTTAAATCTTAATGACGGGGAACATATAATTATTATTAATTATTCAAACAATATAGCACAAATGTTAAAATATAGAACTTTCAAGTTATTTTTTTTAAGTGCTTACAATTTTAATATATTTCCTTACTTGTTTTTATCAAAACAAATAGGGGCGATGTTTTAACAAACTTACTCAATTTAAAAATAATTCATGCTAAAAAGAAATTTAAGATAAATATATATTAATATTGATGGTTAGTATGCCAAAAATTAAAATTTTACGAAGAGTTTTAATTTGGGTAGATTGCTGAAAGTCAAGGTGTGATGAAGCAAAAGGATATCTATGGCTGAGTGGTAGTTTGCATGTAGTGCCCTTTACCATGGTATTTAAAGTGTTAGTAAATAACAAAAAGAATAAATAGACAAAAGGGAATTAAAACAAAAACACAAAAAGATAAATAATTTTCACTAACATCTTTATTCATTTAATAACTTAAATCACTGGATGATTTTTAAATATATTTTTATCGATTGAAAAATAACGACACAATACAACTTAATGCAGAGATCACAGCCCAAGAAACTCTCTGAAATATTTACAAAGTATTTAACGAGATAAAAAAGAAAATAGAAGTTGGGTTTTAATGCAGACTATTATGTCACACAAAACAAACATCTACTAGATACAATTTTTCTTATGTACATATGCCTCATATCTTAGAAGCAATTTATATATATATATTTATATATATAATATATATAATCTATAATTATTTGAGCAAACTGACATTAATTTACCAAATTAATAATATGTACAACTTTTAGGTTTTTAAATGAGTTTTACAAATATTACAATCGGTTATATAATATTCATCACATGTTAAACTTATCATAAAAGAAGTTGCGATTATTTGGTCATTGATCATCACTCCATACATTTCTTTCTGAGTCGCTAAACCTTCCGCATTTCCATCGGATTATAATAAATAAATTTTTTTTGTACTTCATGAATGGAAGTGTTTAAGGAAATAAATATTAACACCATCTTAAAATTTTTACGAGACAGTTATTTGGTTTCAATTTGCAATAATATACTTTATATATATAACATTGAGAATATGTCTATATATATAAATTTATATATTTTTAGATATACATATACATACATATATATTTTATAATAATATAAACAATTACTTGTAATTCGATGTAATAATGGAGTGATAATGAAACATTAGTTAATAACCCATTGCTAAATAAATTTTATATTCTGTATTTATATATTTATAATATTTACATATTTACACTGTAATAAGGTAGCCACGGCCAGAGTATAAGCGAAGGTACAATGGCCATAGCATGCGATAGAAACACTGCAGAGAGTTTAAATTATACAAAGGTACCACTTCTAAACAAACTATACACATTTAATACAATATTAAAGTTATTTCTTTTAAAATAAAATAAAAACAAAATAAGTCCTTTTTTATACAACTTAGTACTCTACTTTATAAAAACAAAATGTACACCCTTACATATACATAAAAAAAGCGAAAAATATACACTTTGACTCAAGTCTGTATATAGATAAAAATTTTATTAATAAAGTAATAATCATTGTCCATATATATCTTTCCCCGAATATAATACATAAAATAATTTCAATCTGGTATACTTACATTTTAAAATATACATAAAATATAAAACAAAAAAAAAAATGGAGTCAACTCTTTTCACGTGAGAGAACTCAGCACAGTCAAAGAAATAAATAAGCCGAATAATAAAAGGAACAACGGACATGATGAAGAGCCCTCGTCAGAATAGTGAAGGCCTTCAAGGAGCTAGACGGTTGCTATGACAATCAACAAGTGAGCTATGTCTGTAACTCGGTGAAGGAGGTCTGGAGCTATTCGTGCTAGGCTATCATTAGCAAATTCACTAGCTGGGAATATATGTACAACGTAGGCAGCCTGAAACAAATGAAATAATAAATTAAATATGTAAAAATAAATAAATTATATAGTTTGAACACAAATATAACAATTCAAATTATCTGGCGTCCCTGCCTTTTAAATGCCTTTCAGTATATTATCTGAGTAAACGTATTATTTCTAAGATATCTTTCTCACCACTAGATGGCGTAGGCATTCACATCTTCCACAACAATTCCCTAGTAGCAAAGCTTTTGACCAATCTATATATGTATATAAAAATCAGCTTTTTGTCTGTCTGTTCTATATATACAAAAATAAGCTGTCTGTTTGCTTGTTCCTGATACAAATTTATACCGTTTGACCAAAATTAATTGTAATTATTATTTGGTTTCTAATTTATTTTTGCATTTCTAGATACAGAATGTAGGTGTAGCATGGCACGCTGGGTAACAGCTAGTAAAAAATAAATTTTGTGAGGCAATGTACACTTTTGATAATCTTTATTTATTAAGGATCAGCTACTTTTTTTTCCCTGTTTTTAAGCAATTGATCCATTCAAATGAATATGCCCGATCTATTCTGACTGGAACATACAAAAGTAGGGTACTATATTTGACAGATTCCATCTACATGATGAAAAATAAATGGTTGGCATTGTCTTCCAGAAAAAAAAGTATGAAAGGAGACCAGGCTAAGGATGAGGCGGTATATGCACAAATAGTTTAATATTCTTTTGTGCTTATTGGACTGTAATGGGATGTCTAAAGTAGCTCCTTCTCTGGACCCCGAGTCTATGGAGAGGCTGATTGTTTATTTTTTTAAATATAATTCATATAATTCACCATTACTAGGCCTGGTTATTTATTACCAGTATGTTAACATTTTCTACCAATTATTAATTATTTTATAAAAGTGTCCAAAGTGTTATGGCAGGAGCACTGCCTGTCTGGGGTTATGGGTTTGATTATTACTAATGGGCTTTTGTTTTAAAAAAAACTAATAAATCAACTGGCTAGAAATGATAAGTAACCTATAGATAAGCCACCCCAAAAGTCTGTGTTATAAATGGACGTTAAAATTTCAATAAATAAGTGTCCCGGAGAACCATGAGTGGTTATAAGGTTGAAACTAAACATATTCCTCAAGAAGGCAATCAATACACTAAATATTAATCTTTTCCCTAGGGCTGACTGCTGTATCAGTAGAGTACCGTGCAACTAGAATAGTTGACTAGGCCATCAGTTGAGAGAAACCGGGCCCCCAGTAGGGTAACCTTCAACAGCATCTTTCCCTCCTCTCTCCTTTACCACTTCCTTACGGTCAGACTTTTCATACACATCAACCTTGGGGCTATCAAGCGAGAACTAGGGGATGCTTTACCTATGTCTTTCACTAATAGACGTTGGAGGAATTAACTTTTTACAACTAGAGAGCTGTGGATAACTGGATTGGGCTTGCTGGATTTCTCTACTTTTTAGAGGATGTTTTTTCTCCCCTTAATTTTGAGTTATCCATAAAGCTAAATGATGAGAATAAGAAAAACAGGTTATTTATACATTTACCTCTGTTCATTAGTAAAATTTACCTATATAATATAAAAATTGTACGCTTTGGATTACAAAATGTAGTCTATAAAAAACTTCATGGGAGTAAAAAAATCTATATATATAAAAATCATGTGTCTATCTGTTTATCTGCTTGTATATAATACAAACAGATTATACAATTTGAAATTTTAATGGAATATTAAATTATATTTAACTTGAATCAGGAAATTATATGAAAAGGTCCAAGCAGATAAAGAGGAAGGCCAGAAGTGTGTAGTAACAGGGACAGGTTGTGAGATCATCGTCCTAAAGTGCTGACCGGCTCCACTACCCGCCATAAGGAAAGAGAGGAAAAGCTTAGCTCTTTAAAATGTCCACACTTAATTATCTGAAAAGACAATTTTCCAGCTGGAAACTACCAATTTCTACTATTTTTGTTATATATCTAGTTTCGTTGGAAGGAGGAGTGGAAAATGACATCCTCAGGTGTGGTTATACTTTTAAATAAAATTTATGAAGATGGTGAAAGGCTATATTCAGATAAGATAGATAGAACCTTCCAAATTCTAATAGTCAAAAATCTAAAGATTTAAATATTTTACATCAATAAGCCATGCTGTATATTAAGTAAGGTTCATTTTCATATATAAATTCATCACGTTGATACTAAACTTTTCTGAAAATTTCAAAAACAAAAGTGTGTTTTGCTCCATTCCTATTAACATTAAAAAAGGCATTTAAAGGTACTTTTTGGAAAGTAAATTTAATCCTCTACAACGTTTATATCAACTCCTTTTTTCATTATGGGCATACTTTCTACGTTATTGGTAGAAAAGTGACGAAAAACAAGGGTTTTATCGGTTTTTGGCAATTTGCTACTCATTGGTGCGCTTTAGAGAAAAAATGACAGATATAAAATCGATATAAAATTCAATTCTCTACAATAATCAGTCATAAAAATAACCCCTTTCCATTGGAGATTCCAGAGTTAGGGTCTCTGGAGAGGAACTGGAGAAAGTTGAGGGGTCATGCATTAGGTCCAACGAAAGTTCATTCCACCACATTAAGACCCACCAAGTTTCGTTTTTAAATTTCAAAAATTGTGGGGAAAAGGGGGGTGTCAATCGAGTTTTGAACACCCTGTATGTATATATATATATATATATATATATATATATATATATATATATATATATATATAAAATAAATACAGTAGACTCTCCTTTATCCGGTGTTCTCTTATTCTGTCGCACTCTCTAATCTGGCAGTCCTCGAGAGGAATGAGTGACCGATCTCGGAACTTGCCGGAGCTAGACCGATGTATATGTTCGTTTTAGAGGCAGGAACTTGTGTTTCTACTAAAAAAATAAATGTTTCTACTAAGGCACATGCGGATGGAACGCCTGATTTTGCCAGTCTAGTAGGAACATTCACTACGAGTAGAGTGCAAAAAATTAATTTTAATAATATGGATTAGAGAGAGTCTACTGTTAAATGGATAAATTTCAATGAGCATTCTGATTATTTATCATAATTAATTAAAAAAAAAAAAAATTAAAAATAATACTAACTACCTGCTGAGAGCCAGGGGCAGCAATATTTACAATTCCAGCCGCCTGTTTCTGTTGCAGGTATGTAATGAATCCACTCTGGAGATTGTTACTCTGCTGAAGTACGTCCATGTGATCTCGACCACACGGCAGTGCCAACAACATGCAATGCTCATTGTCCATCTGTTAGAAAGAAAGAAGATAATGTTAAACATCTATGAAAAATAGGTAAATGATTAATGCATACAGTGGTAATGACCCTAGCAATCAAGAGCATAAAAAAAAAGAAAAAAAAGTAAGACACATGCATGGTTAATATAAAATAATTGGACCTTCCTTACCTGCATCTTCCTTGCAACGCCATCTAATTGTGTCTGCTCTAGCCTCATCCTCTGTGATATCCTTAGAGGTGGAGTTGATCCATCACTATTGCAAGGAAGAGAATCCCTCGCAACATGGGGGTTTCCAAATACAAAATGCATCTGTACAGCCGCTTGGTCATTCTTCAGGGCAAGAAGCCCTTGCCACATGACTGGGTACCTCTGCAAACATTAGAACAGACAGCAGATATTAGTATAGATTATTTACTTTTGATTTTAAATTTAAAAATAAATTAGAAACAAAAAAACACCTCAAGATCAAAACAATATTTATTAATACAAGAGTATAGCTTTAATTTGTCAGGTAAAACTAAATCAGTATGGTTGAAAACTCAATTACATGTACATAAAAATATATACACATACAAAATATTAAAAAAATCAGTCCCATTACAGGCCATAAGGGCCCAGAGAAGCAGATACTATAGAGGCATCTGATTCTTGACCATACAGCACACTAGGGAGATAGTGTGATCAGCATTGTGCTCTGGTCTAGGACCACAAATCTAACCCACGAACAAAGGCACTTGAAGATAAAAACCTTTAGTGCGCTTTAGTCAAGTTTTGACTCGGGACCTCCAGTTCATTAGTCGAGTGTTCTACCACTGAGCTAACCTCACCCCATAAAAATAAACACGAATTTAATTTTTTTATGTTTAATTCACAAAGTGAAAGAAAAAATATAAATTAAATATAAGCAAATTTATCAATGTACGTTTAAGAAAAATTATAATTAAATGTTATAATTATTTTAAACTTGCATGTTAATGTGATTCTTGCTGTTTAATGCTTCAAATATTTAATTAAAAGTATGTAAATAACTGATTAGTTTGTACAAGAAACATTCCAATGTTTACACCTAAAAGTTCCAGATATCTTACTGTTTTTGTTGCCGAATTGAAGCTTATATGGAGAGTATCTAAAATATCAAAGGGGTTTAGACCTCGGCACATGAGCCAAGGTGCATGAGTTGGGAAGGAGTCGGAAGCTGTTATTATTATATAATTAAAAGGAAATTACTGAATGTTTTAATTACGAGGGGATCGTTGATTGTTAGTGACGCAAAAGTAGAATTTTTTAGGGTCCAGTCGTAGTATCTTAATAAAACTACTATGAATTTTATTGTTTGCCAATGTTTTGGCTTGAAATTCAAGCCTTCATCAGGGCTGTAAAACAAGCAGGATAAGCAGTAAGAGTTATATTAGTGTGCGCCACATAAGCTTAATACTACATAAGATTGATTTTTTTAATTTTTAATAAGTTTATTTTGATGTTTTTTAATATTAAATTAATTAAATAAAATAATAATTATGTAATTACATGAGGCCTTAATAATTATTTAATTTAATAATTATGTAATTTAGTAACAATTATGGTTAGTAAATAGAGGTGCAAGTGGATTCTGTTTTACAGAGCATATTCATTCATAAATAATAAATAATTTAAAAGTCTTGATTTTTTCCATTAAAAAATATATAGCTCAATAAGAAACCTATTAGTTGAAATAGGTGTTAATAAAGTAGATAATAGTAATAGTCTTCATTTTAAGCTAATGTTTAAATTAAAAGAGGTATTTTAAACAAAGTTGAATATTAAGAATGAATGAATATATTTGTTAAGTTACATACTGAAATAACATACCTGTAGTAAGACAAGAAGAGAATCGGCCTGCGGAGGGACTTGACTAGCATGAGGAGGTGTAGCAACTTGGTGCCTGTTGGACGGCGCAGGCCTGTGTGCAGGTGGTGGATAGAGGTGGCGCCCATACAGGGTAGCTACCTGTGGCGAGTCAGTGGTTCTGTCATGGGGAGATGCTCTTCTTCTCAGTTCAAGGGGAGGTGAGCTTCGGACAACAGCTTCATCCACTTCTTTTACACCACCTCCTCAAATAAAAAACAATTGTTTTTAGAAGGTTTATGAAACAATAGAAACAACAAAGAGTTTTAGCTAAGTATTAGTTAACAAAATTACTCATTAGTAACTTACCAGGACCACGATGATATGGAGACGGTCCGAGAGTTGCCTCTCGTAGGTATTGTTGGTACATTAATTGTGGGTGAACATAATGAGCTGGTTGAATATGGTGTGCAGGATAGTTGACATGTTGAACGACCTCACCCTGAAATGAAAAAAATAAACTTACTTAGAAAGTCATAACAAATTAATAGTGAAAACTAAAGGTAATGAGGTTGAATGACAAGGAGAAGTAACCCATGATGCGCTGAAACATTGGTATAAAGAAAAACAATTATATTTCCTATTATTGTTTCTGCTCCTTTTACATTCTCAGGCAGGGACAATCTATGCTCCATCACATATGCATAACCATTTTATTCATCTTTATATTTTTCATTGAATGTTAAATAGCTTGTTTGTTCTTTTCTTTTTTTTAAATATAAAAAATTATGGGCACTAGGCTCGCATTAAATTCTGGTTTTTGAGGTATAAACCACCTATTTAAGATATTGAGGTATTTATATGTAATAAATCAAATGTCATTGAACAGAAAACCACAGATGAACTTTGGTTATTTCTGTTTATACAACAGGAGGGGAGGTTAGCTCGATGGTAGAGCACTAAACTATATATACCATAACTATATATACTGGAGGACCTGAATTAAAAACTCGAACGCACTAAAGATTTTATCTAGTAGTGCCTTTGTTCGTGGATTAGATTTGAGATCCTAGACCGTTCCTAGGCTCGCCCAGCCTTAATTAATTTATTAATGGGTACCTACAAAGGGGGAAATCAGGAGGCTGGAGAATAATACTGATCACACGATCTCCCTAGTGTGCATTAGGCTTCTCGACCACTGGGACCGAAAAGCTGTGTATGGCGAAGCAATGAATTCAGGCGAATGCCGATCGTACGGAATGCCTCTCGTCCATTGCCTCAGGTTTCGTCCCAATTCACAGTAGACGTGATGGCTCTTTGGAAAGGTTTTTCTCATAATTCTGATAAAGAATTTTTCGCTTTGGAATTATCACGTTTGATTAATCGACGGCTCAGACGACATTGACACAGACGGGATATGAGGGAGAATCAAACTAATGCTAAAAGAAACGAAATCGGTGAATTTTCTCATTTGTAAAACAATCTTCAAATCGACGATGACCACCACTTTTACTATTTTCAAATGAGAAAGGATACATTTCGAAACATTCTTGACAACATTTATTCTAAAATATTTTGTTTCCCGTTGGTCCCTCAGATATTTCCTTTCAAAAGCAAAATTCACTTCTCACAGTCCATTTTTAACTATGACTTTTCGCACTCATTCGCAACTAAATCCCAGCAGAATGGGATCAGTTTGCACTTCGCACAAGTTCGGACGAAAACGGACAGACAATACGGTCCCAGTGTACACGGTCCATGATGGAGCCACGAGTTTGGCTTGTACGTGCGTTTTTGTGCGAATTCTGGCGAATTCATTTCGCAGCTTTTTGGTTCCAATGGACGAGAGGCCTTAAGGTCAAGAATCAGATACCTCTACAGTAACTGCCCCTCTGGGCCATCGTGGCCAGTTACAGAACAATTTTTTTTTATTTCCATTCCATAGTAAACCTAATCAATAAAAAAAAAAAAAAAAAAAAAAAAAAAAAAAAAAAAAAAAAAAAATCAGTTCCATAACTGACAGATACAGTGAAGGTATCTGATTATTGACCAAACGGCACAATAGAGAGATAGTGTGGTTAGCAGTATGCTCAAAGACGTTTTTTACTAAGTCAAGATTTCAAGGAATTTTACAAAAGTTCTTGTCAGAATAAAAAGAGATGATAGCTGCAAAATTGTTTATAATTAGCAGTATATTTAATAAATTTCTAATAGACACAACAATATCAATTAGAACACATTCCTTCTGACTGGTGATAAAGTTAATAAATTATTTTTAATAAACTAAAAATGCTGTCTTTTCGCTCCATTTTGTACAAATAAAATGTAAGAAATGGTGAAAGATATTAAAATATTTTGTTTTCGCTAGATTTGCTCATACATGTTTATCTTTTTTAAAAAATGTAAAATACTGGATATGTGTGGGCTGCCATCTGCCAAGAGTTCATACATGTCACATGGTATGTAGATGTTTTCGCGTTTCCTGCAGTCTGTTAGTAAGTGTTTTACAGTCAATGTCTTATTGCATTCTGTGCATTGTGGTATGTCTTGATTTGTTGTTAAGTGGGAGTGAGTTAGTAGTGTATGTCCAATACGAAGTCTTATAAGGACCACTTCTTCTCTCCAGCAGTTTCTATAGATGTTTTTTTTTTTTTTTTTTTTTTTTTTTTTTTTTTTTTTTTTTTTTTTTTTTTTTATGAATGGCCATTCATGAAATAATAAATAAATTAACTGCCAAGCAATAGATTATTCTAGTGATGAACTATACTAAATCTATTTAATTTTTCCATTATTAATAATAAGTCCCAAGGACTTGATTTTATAAATTGTTCTATGAAAAAACGGTTCATAAAGAGAATATTTAATGTTTACAATTTAAATAAAAGCAAGATAGAAATTTGTTGCCATGCTCTTACTTACTTTCTGTCACAATCATTATTTCAAGGTTAATTGAGATTTAATTACTGATCAATAAGATGTTTTATATTAATTGAGATGCAATAGAAAAATTGAGTTAGAAAGTGGAAAGAAAATGATAGCATAGGAGTTAGAGAGTACACTAGAGTTAATGTTACCTGGGTTTGGGTAGAGTGCTGGTGAGCAGGAGGAGGGCTCGGTTGCCGAGGCCATTGGGGATTTGGAAGCAGTTCCGCCACCACACCGTGCTGTTAGTAACCAATAGTAAACCATCACCAATACCATTTAAAACAACTGTTAAAAACTAACTACGCATTACTACTTAACCCTATATTAATTGCAGGCACCATTTGTCTTGAAATCTACTCTTAAAAAAAGGGAATAATAAGTTCTTACAAAAGCTAATCTTATGAATCTTGATGGCTCATATTAATTAACCAATCCCAACTTCCATGGATGTAACCTTTGTCAAAACTATGAAATATCAATTATTTTATATAACAAGGAGATATAGATTGCCAGAAGTCGTACCCACTCCAAATATCCCGAGTCTTTAATTAAAGATGAAATTACATGATTTGCAGCTTTAAGAGAGTGTGAACTGTATCTAAGGTGGACCAAAAACATAGAAAGTGGGTCACTTGATTAGAAATACAATAATGTTCAGCTCAAAAAATCAAACATTTTGAAATTTAAACTTATTCTCTTGGAAATTTAAAAAAACATTGACAATGCAAATAAAAAAAAAGTTGATCACAATTTAAATTTAATTTCAGAAAATAGAAGTATTTAATATTAATTCCATAAGCACAGGTTTATTTATCACAAACATATCGTCGTTCAAATTTCACAACCCTGTAAGTCGATTTTTAGCGAAATTGAGATATTGGTATCTTTAGAACCCTTATTATCCTCCCAGACATGATGGCAATAGATTTTTAAAAAACAAAAAACAATAGAACGCGCTAAAATTGACTATTAATTCCGCGTATCTCTCTCATATATTTTAGGCCATTCAGACAAGGTTTTTCGTTTAATTGTTACCGAAAATATGTCTTAAATCGGGAATCCTCATAAGTTGCAAGTTATTATTATTATTGGCTTTATGCATCGCATCTTTGGCGAATTGCATTTTTCAAAGTTACAGATCATTACAGTTTTATTGCTCTCTCTCCTGAAAAGTTAGGAAAATTGACTTACGCAGTTGTGACATTTGAGTGACGATATATAATTTAAAACATATAAGGAGAAAGTTTTCTTTTTCATTAATATTTGATCATAGAACTCAGAATAAGACAAATCCTTAATTTTTGTTTGTATTTAAACATCACTATCTTTACTAACATTTAGCTATATTCTTTATAATGTTATTAGGTAATACATGTTATTACTATTAGCAACAATGTAAGCAAAACAGGTACTACAAAGAAAATTTGTTTAAAAAAAGTCTAGTACAGCTGAAATGTTCACAGAAAAGGTCCTAAACATGCCCAAGAAAGTAGATTATAAAATAAACGTTCTCTAATTATCTCTAGAGAAAAACCACGTCAGTATAAACTGTTTATAATAAACAACCGAAAAAATTATAGGAAATTTATGAAACAAGTATCGTTTAAGCCTAAAATCAATTAATATAGTTTTTAGCATAGTCATAAAGAAGGCAATACATTAAGAAAGATGATAAGATTGGCTAAGATATTTAGTAAAGCAAGTTAGTTAATTTGAAATCAAACACATCAAATCCAAGCAAATTTTGGAAGTAGTATGTTACTGGATAAAGTAGTTACAAATATACTTTAATCCTGATTGAACTTACCAGAGATGCTTCATAAGCAGGAACTGGGAGACCAGCTTGCAAGACTTGGCCCCTTGGAGGTGGCTGCGGTGATGGAGATGGAACAACAATACACCCACCTTCAGGGGCAACTCTTCCTCCAGGATCAGTATGTCCTTTCATCACATACTAAACAAAACAAAACAAAAAATAAATAAATAAATACAATCGAAAACAGAATAAGTATATTTAATAGCTAAAATAAGAGCGAATGCATACCCGTGCACTACTAGCTCCAGTCACTATAGGTTGGGGATGAGCTCTCAGTGGTGGGCTTGCAACAGAACCAGTAAGTATAGATCCTTGGTGAGGTGCAGGTGAGCCAACAATACCTTCCCTAGCTTGAGCCTGTTTAAAAAAAAAAAAAAGTTTAAATTCTCAAAGTACTGGTATTTTATTCAAGCATTTATGTATTAATTGAATGAACAAATATTAAAGCCAAATAATGCTTACATTGCCAATAGCCTGGAGTATGTGAGCTTTAGGGGTCAATGGAGTGGGAGGTTTTGGTGCTTGAATAGGCTGCGTCTGAGGAGGTATAAGCTTAGGGCGAGGTGGTGGTATAATCTTGGCACGTTCAGCGGCAACTGCCTGCAAGAGGTGAGCTTTTGGAGGCCGAGGAACAGTACTATTTACAACAGGCTGAAACAAAGTGGTTTTAATCAGAAATGAAAAAAAAAAAAAAATCAAAGCAGATAAATTTCTGAATAAAATGTCCAATCAAATATTTTTACTTATTACATTTTATTCCAAAATACAATAAATTTATATTTCAATGTGAATTTACTTTACCTTTTGAGGAAGATTTGGAGGTGAAGCAGGTTTAGGAAGAGAGTGAGGCGGCTGTTGTGGAGGTCGAACGACACTAGGACGAACTGTAGCAATAGGAGCCTTTACCAAACTGTCGTCTAACCTCGGCCTCTTCTCAGGAGGTGCGTCTCCCCCATCTCCTCCCACAGGTATGTACTGTCCTTCTTCACCTTCTCTCATCGGTATCAAAAGCCCTGTAACTGGATCAATTAATGTTGTTGGTTCACCTGGAATTCCTGGCCTTTGTGGCATAAGAGGTTTAAAATCACCCTTAGCAAAAAGTGAACTTTGTAATTTAGGTGGTAATTTAACTGGCATTGGGTGCGATGTCGGTTGCTGAAGACCAGGTGCTACAGGTGATGATTGTTTGAGTATAGGCTGCTTTTGGGGAACTTTTTGAACAGGCTGAAGAGAAATAGGATGGATTTGATCTCTCTGTTGTGCTGTCTGAAGGGACAGAGGCTCTTTCTGCTGTGGAGGATGCTTGGCCTCCTCTTTCTGCTGTTTTGATGGATGCTCTTGCTGTATTTTAGATGGTTCTTTCTCTGTTTGTCTTTTCTCTTTTTCAGAAGATGAAGATGTTTCTTTTGTCAGTGGTTGAAGAGGTTGTTCGCGCTGAGCCGACAAATGGACGGCAGGCTGAGGGTTATGAGGCTGAGATTGTTGGGGAGTCTGTGATATCGGTTGTTGGGGAGTCATGACTTTAGCTGGCTGGGTAACTGGACTTAGCACTGCAGGACTAGGAGTTGACAGAGGACTAGTATCAGTAGCAGGGGCAGGCTGAGCCGTAGGAGACAGTTGAGGAGTAGGAGAACGATCATGAGCAGCAGCAGCTATCACCTGCTTCCGCCTTGGAGATTTTCTTGTGGTTTCGACTGTAGGAAGACTAAGCAATGGAGCTGTGCTTCGTGTTGCCCTTCTCCCTGGTCTCCCAGTACAGCGGATAACATCTTCAATTGTGTCTTCAACATTTGATCTCGAGCCATCTTTCTCCTTAAAAAAAAAAGTAAATGTTATAAACACAATAAAAATAATATTTAAAGGAATAATTATGTAGACCAAGTTAGGAGTGGAAAGTAAAAAACAAGCTTCTGCTGATTATTGAATGAATTGAACGTCATCACAAGATAAAACATACATTACTAAACCCTTAGACTGCTACGGACTATTATATTAGTCCGGAGGGAGCAGTGCCCCGGGTGCTACGGACTATTATATTAGTCCGGAGGGAGTAGTGTAGAACATTTATGTTTTTGTTCGAGAAACACCTGGAACAAGTGGAATGCAAAGTACAAGAGTTTTCTCTTGTACTTGGGAAGAGGGAATCTTCCGAGGAAACATCATGTGAGGAAAGTATTCAGCACACTGGCACTCCAGGCGCTAGGCTATCCCACACCACAGTACCATCATTGTAACTCATTTTTTTTTTTTTTTTTGGTGGGTACTTAAAAGTTGTGGGATTCAATTGAAATATTTTCTGAATCTTTGAAATTCATCTAAACTAAGATGTTTAAATTTTGGTTAGTTTTGGAGTTATGGAAGTATTTGAAGAAAAAAAAAATTGATTAGTGGACTTGAAAAGTTTTCGGATCTTCATATATTTTTGTAAATATCTCGAAAACAGTTGGGAAATTGTGGTCAGTGGAAGGTGATCGTTTGAATGCTTACTAAATTCTCTACAAAAAAGATTCTGAAGCAATTTTCCATGGGGCAATGTCAATCGGAGAAAAAAGCGCTTAAAACTTTACAAGTGTTAGTTTTGTTCTGTTGAACAGGGTTTTGTGTTTGTTTAACTCACTTTTAAATTGGTTGTTTTTAATTTTAATTTGTATTTGAGTATATTTAGTCTTTTAGTAAAAGAAGGCAAGAAAATGAGAAACTTATTGGTAATAGTGGTTTCCTAGAGCAAACATTGAGATGGCAGGTGAGTCATTTCCGCTAAGGATACTTTTCTGTTGTAGAGCCTTAAACTTCCTTCTCTTTAAGATTTAAATTATATTTTTAACAAAAGATTAAATGCTACCAATAACTGCTTCTATTCCTTTTCTAATAGCACTAGGGATAAGAACGGAACCGCGCTAAGATGAAGCAGTTCCTGCGAGTCGGACTTTTATTTTCTTAATACAGCAGTTAAGATTGACAATTTTCTCTGTTGGAATCCAAACCAAATTGAGTAACTACCAATTAAAAATAAAATATAAAGATTTGAAGCTAACCTGAAGTCTTCGAGATTTTCTAGTAGATGGAACTTGGTGAGAGCTGTGCTGTGGAGGTGGGTCAGGTTTTATAGTGAGAATCAATCTTGGCCTCTCTTCTTCAGAATCATCCCGAAACTCATAGACATCTGCAGGAGCCTGAGGCCGACTAGGAGTCGTGTGGCTGATTGTTGAAGTAGTTTGGCGACCTCCACGTCGGGTTGCTACGCCTGCACCACGGCCCCTCTTGCCTCTTGTTCTTCCACCCCGACCTCTTCCACTACTGTGGACTGGTGTAGCTTTTTCAGATGTGACTAAAAATTTATATAAAATGTTATAGTAAAATATATTAACATTTGACTGAGAATAATTTATAGTAAATATTTCAGCCAAATTACAGAAAGAGACCAGAGTAATAAATAAATTCCCCTGTCATAGGGATAAATATGAATAAATGATATAAAATACATACAAAAATTAAAAAGTGAAAATATCAACATAAAGCACCTCATCCAAAGTTATCAGAATATTTCCTTGGCCTTTATTCAAATTTTGGCACTAAATGATTAACATTCTTCACAGTTTTCATTGCATGCCATTTTTCATTTTTTAGCGTGTTTTCATTTTTTAGTGTGCCGTATGGTCAAGAATCAGATATCTCTACAGTATCTGGCCTGTTACTAGACTGATTCTGATTATATTCCATTTTTTAAAAGTTAAAGTAAATTAATAAACAATAATCAAGTATTTGAAAACCATGGGCGTATATAGGAAATAATTTCGGGAGCGGCTGGGAAAATATCGGGTTATGGAATACTAACAATCAAGAACTTGGAATAGTTTTAAACAACTAAAACGCTATTACAACTAAAATAAAATATTTATTATGTACTAAGTGATCTTATTTAATTTATTTTTAAGGGGTTTATGTCACATTTTACCGATCAAGTCAAAATGTCTTGGGGGGGGGGGCCTGCAACCCCCTCCTTATATACGCCCATGTTGAAAGCATATTGTAATTTTTATAATTGGATTTGTCTTAAGAAATGAATGCATCAAGTTAAATCTAATTAATGAAGAACCTGAAATAAATAAAAATTATGCACTGGATTAAATATGTAAGAATTAACTATCCTAAAAATCAATCTGAACAATGTTTTTGTTTTATTTATTTATTTCATTTTCATTGATGATGATTTATTTTATTTTGATTTTTTAACATCCCTTTATAGAAGACAACCATTGAGTTGAGGGGTCAACTACCATTTATCAACCTTATCTAGCCATTATGATGGCTTTCCTTTTTTTTGAAAGAAAAGCCACTATTCCTGGTAGGATTGAAACCAGGACTCGTGGCGTACAGAGCCCACACCCTAATGAGGCCATTAATAATCATGGTCAAATTTATGAATGAGATAGAACTGAGTAATTAAAATCAAATTTACAATTTATATAAAATTATTTTTATAACTTACTTCTTTCTTCAGATGAAGGAAATTCTGGCTCTGAGTGGGACTTAGGAGTACGTAGTTCTGGTGTTTCAGGCGTTACTTTAGTTTCATTTTTATTTGTATTTGGTGGCGGAGTCGTTTCAATGTCAACTTTTCCTGTTTTTGCTTCAGCCTCTTTTACTGTTGGCTTTTCATCAAGACCTTTAATTACAACTTTTCCTTCATTTTTAGAATCAACCTTCAATTGTTCTCCAGGGGCTTTGGCTTCTAATAATGGCAAAGTTTTAGCTTGTTCATTTGCAGTTTCTTTTAGATTTTCTACCTTATTTTCTGAAATCTCTTTAACGCTAGGTTCATCGATTACAGATCTTTCTTCTTCTTTCATTTTCATGACTTCCTCTTCTTTAGCCTTTTTCTCTGGAGGGGGAGAAACAGGTTTCTCAGGTTCAGGAGGCAAAATTGCTGCCTTTTTTCTTAATTGAATTTCTCTAACAACTTGTTCAATGGGCTTAGAGGACTCTGATTTAATTTCTGAAATATTTGAGGTGTTAGAGGGTTTTCCTAATGCTTTGTTGGCAGCCCTGAGAGTGAGATCTTGAATAACAGCATTTAAAGGTTTTGGTTCATCAAAATTCGGTTTAATAAGTTTAGGTTCAAAGACAGGATGGCGAATTGGTAATACATCATCACTTTCTTTTTTTATTGGTGCAATGTCAACTCCAAGAGAAGATTCCTCTGCAGAATTAATGGTGATTGGAGGTTTTGGTAAGGAAATTGCTCCAGGTTGTGGTAGATCTAGAGGTTTCAGTAATTGAATACCTGTTTTTTTCTCAATACCAGCAGCTGAAGTTTTAGCATGAAAATCATTCTCTTCAATTCCTGGGGATTTAATGGCTTCAGCAGGTTTAATTATATTCACTGTAGGTGGTTTTTGTGTAAGTGGAACTTGGACATTTTGTAATGGTTGGTTTGGAGATAAGTTCACAATTTTCTCTAAATGAGTTACTTGATTTGTACAGTGAGTATTAGGAACTTGTAATGGAGGGCGAACTGCGAACTGTTTATTCAATGGTGCATCACTTCCTGACACTGTTTGGAGAAGAGGAATTACTGTAGTAGGTGGCAGTGGTGGCCTAATGCCCAGTGTCTGAGGGGATGAGGGCGATCTTACACTAATTCCAGAATTATGTACAGGTCTAATAACTTTTAGATTTTGAGGACTAAGCGGTTGAGGCGATAGCTGAGAACTAGGAGTAACTACGTGCAGCTGCTTTTGTGAAGAATGATTCTGAATAGTATGAACAATTACAGGTCTTGGAGGGGGTGCTAAATTTCCTTTTGAAATCGGAGTAAGCTGTGGGGCCTGTAGTGTTAACTGGCTTGCTGGTTTTACAGGAATATGAGGTGGCACTAGGTGAGGTATTGGACTAGGGAGCTTGATTCCTGGAAAAGCTTGTAAATGATGTACTGGCTTTTGAAGAGGTGATTGGTTTGTAGACTGTTGAGACTTCTGTGGAAACGACAAAGCTTGGTTAGTATTAGAAGTAAGGCCAAGAGGAGGACTGCTTAATTTAAGATTGGCCTGGGGTTCTGTATTTTTTTTTATTTGTTCGAGAGGTTTTAGAGCTGGAGGGTTAATAACCTGAATTGTGAGGGGCTTGGCAACCTGAGCATTTTGAGGCTGTTGGACAGCCTGATGAACCACAAGAGGGCTATGACTGACCGGGATCGCTTGGTGGTGAACAACCTTCTCAGTTTTCTGAAGATGTTGTATCACAGGATTATTGGTAGCAGCAAGAGGCTCAGGCAATTTTTCTTGTTGCAAAGGTTTGATTACAGTTGCTTCTTTGGATTCTGCTTGACTATTTGTAACATCTTTAAGTTGAGGAACCTCTAATTTTACTTCTTTTAATTCAACATCTTCATTTTTTTCCTCCTTGACAATAATGGCTTCTTTTGGTTCTTCCTTAATTTCTGTTACAGACTCTGCTTTAATTTTCGTGCAAGGTTGTGGGTTTGATTCCTCATCAATTGTTAGATCTGTTATTTCATTTTTATCTTTTTTATCTTCTTCGATTGTAGATATTTTTTCATCGGCCTTTAAATCTACAGATTCTTGTTTTATAACAACTGCTTCAATATCTTTCTTTTCTAACTTTTCACTTTCACAAGGGGATTCTTCCAAAGATACTTTGTCATCGACAGATAAGTGGGGCAGTTCCTCACCTTTTTCTGTAACTTCATTTTTAGAGCTAGGTGCTTCAATCTTAGGAGCTATTGTACGCTCTGATTCTAAAGACTTCTCAGATTCTTTGTTCAAAATAGTTGAATCATTTGGACAAGCAAGAGGCATTATTCTTTCTTCTAAACCTTCTCTGGTATCATTTTGCTGATAGAAAGAAGATGAAATTTCTTGGTCCCTAGGAGCTTTAACAAAGTCAGAATGATCAAAGTTATCTTCAGTGTCCGTATCAATTTGCAAATCTGGCTCAGAAACTGGAGTATCTGGTTTAGTTGTATCTTCAGAATATGTTTCGAAACCAGTTCCAAATGTATCTTCCATTAAAAGTGCAGCAACAGCATCTTCAGTTTCTTCTTGAGAAATAACTGGTGCCGGTTTGTCTTCAGTAGGAGCATGTTCTTCAGGTTTAGATTTCTCTTCAAATTTTTCTTTGGGAATACCAGTCTGTTCTTCAAGAGTGGATTCAGAAATACTTTTAACAGCTGTCTCATGAATATTTTCATCGACTTCAGATCCAAATCCAGGAATATCTGGTTTCTTATGTTGTATTGGCTGAGCAGGAGGGCTGTCAAGAAGACTAGAGAGGGAAGATGAATGTTGCCTAGCAACTGGAGCTGGTTCATCTTTCAGCTGATGGCTATCGTAGTTTATATCCATTGTTGTTTTCTCTTCCGCCTCTTCTCTCTCATTATTGTCATTATCAGTTTCAAGTTTTGCATCATGCTCTGAGTCCTTAGTTTCTTCAGATTCTGTTCTCTTGATTTCAGGTTGTGAAACATTATCTTTAGCAAGTGGTGGAGTAGATTCTTCTACCAAGATACGATGATGTTTGATCTTCTCATCTCGAGACTTCTTCCTCTTCTTTTTCTTAGTTTTGACGGGCTCTTCAATTATATCTTCTGATGTATCAAGGAGTTTCGCTTCTAAAGCCCTGCCAGCTTCATCAAGTTCCCGAAGTTTCTTCTCACGTCTCTTCTTTTCCTTTTTTCGAATGTTTTCTCTTTCAGATTCAGAATCAGAACCATAAACTTGTGACACTTGCCATTTATTCAGAGCTGCTTTTTCAGAATCATCAGAAAGTGGGCCAAAAATATCCTCAAATTTTTCATCTCTTTTGGTTGATGAACTCTCTCTTTCAGTTTTCTTTTTCCTCGATTTTTTATCTTCGTCATCATTATCTCTATGTGATTTTTTCTTTTCTTTTTTAGATGAATGCTTTCTAGGTATAATAATTCCATCTTCAGACACTTCATAATTTTTCTTTTTCTGTTTCTTCTTATGAGATTTTTTTCTGTGTTGCTCCGATGATACACTATCTAAGGATATTCGGCGAATTGATTCTGGTGATGACTGTAGTGGATGTTGCTTCTGCTCCTGGTCAGAGCTTGTGAAGTGGTTCATTTCCACAGGTCTACTTGTAAATACATCAGTAATTTTCAATGAAGGCTCAATGCATGGTGTTTTAAGTGGAACAAAACTTAAATCTCCTTCGCTATCATCAGATTGAATCCTTGATGGTTTTTGTCGTGGGGCATTGTGCCGGGTATTATCATCTTCAGATGTATCAGACATTATTTTTCTGCTTTTTGAATCAGTATCAAAAGTAATGCTTCTAGATGACTTTAGTTTAGGAGTACTGTGCTTAATAATGGAATCGTCTTCAGAAATATCTGAAATGATCTTTCGGGACGACTTCGAATCAAAATCAAAGTACTTGCTAACTGATGAACGAGGAGCCGTGACTGTATCATCCTCTGAAGTATCACATAAAATCTTCCTTGATCTGATTCGAACATCTGATTCTGAGCAGGCATCATCTTCCGAGCTGGTGATGAGGAGTTTGTTAGAACGTCTACTTCCTCCTTTTTCAGAATCAGAGTCTTCATCATATGAAGTAGAACGTTTCTTTTCTTCCCGCTTAGCTCTACTCGCCTTCAACTGATGGAATTTCTCTTTTAGTTTTTCTTGTCGTTTCTCCTCTTCCTGCTTTTGCATATTCTTGGTGGACCTTGCCTTGACTTTATCATACATTGATATGTATGCAGGTTCATCATCAACAATGTCAAATATAGAATGTTGTTGTCTTTTATTCGATTTTGTTTCATCATCACCACTTCCAATATCACTTTCACTGGCTGTTCCATTTTCCCTAGGCCTACTTTTTAGTTTTTTCTCTTCCTTCCGTTTTTCACCACTATTCCTTTTTTCCTTTCTAATAGCAGGCTTCAAAACTTTTTCATCATTCTTATCAGTGTGTTCAAGAAGCAAATCCTCTTTCTTCCTCTGCTCATTTTCTTTATCCTCTTTAATTTTTTCCTCGAGTAGCTTTGTAAAGCCTTTGTGCTTTTCACTGCTTCCTTTACGACTGCTACCACTACTTCTTCCACTATCTTTTGAATCCCTTCTTTCTGGTTTACTCCGCTTGGCATCATCGACTATATCCAAACAATCTTGGGAACTAAGCCTCCTTTTGCAGCCGATTGTGGCAGGCCAGGTGCTATTCCTGTCTTTTCTTTTCTCTTTCCTGATAGGGTCAATGCGTATTTCTTCTTCATAGTTGGATTTTCTACAATCAATATTATCAGTGTTGTAATCATCATGATCACCATTAATTTTATTTTCTGATAATTCATAATCCTTTTTCCGTCTGGTTTTCTCAGCGTCTCGATTCTTCTCTTCAGAATCTCTAATCTTTTTGAAGGATAGTTCTTGAGATTCTCGTTCTTTTTTCTTTTCTCTTTCTTCTTTTTTCTTACTTTCAATGATATCTTTTATTCTGATATGATCTTGACCTTCAACCTCTTTTTTTCTAGAATAATCTCTAAATCGAAAGTTATCATCTTTAGATTTTAATGAATCAAATATATCATCATTTTTTCTGTCTTCTTTATGTTTTATAATTTCTTGCCGATTGTCATCTTTAAGATCTTTTGAACGACAATTTTCAACAATCATTTCTTTTTTTCTTTCATTGTCTCTATGGCGATCATGTTTGAACTTAATGAAATCAGATGTCAAATCTTTTTTGTCTAAATCTTTAAGGCAGTCAGAATCATCTTTCTTTAACCTATCATTGTTATACTTTTCACTTTCAAAATACTTTTCAGAATCTTTTCTCCTTTCTTCTTTATTTCTACTTTCAGAACTCTCCTCTTTCCGCCTTTCAAAGAAAACTTCATTTTCTTTCTTGCTATCTCCATCTTTTAATTTGAGATCATTGGAGTCAGCTTCAGAAGTCCTCAATTCTTCGAGTGAAGTTTCCTTTCTCCTCTCACTGTCTTTACGCTTATCAACAGTTGGAAGGAATTCTGAATCTACTGAAAAAACACTTTTTCCACTGTCTTTAGCACGCTCTTCTTTTTTGTCTCTCGATTTAGTATGAAAGTTATCTGAGTGATCATCTTTTTGTTTATTATCATCGAGGATATCATACTCTTTTCGAGACCTCTTTTCAGAAGACTCCGAGTGTTTACGTTCTTTGTGTCTGTTGTTTTCTGGCTGATCTGGACTTTTCCTAGTACGATGTTTTGAAGGTTCAGAATGTTCTGTATCTTTTTCTCTCTTTCTTTCCTTTTCAGAATGGTCTCTTTTGTGGGGTTTTATTGTATCATCAGTTTTTACAGCAGTCGAGTCAGAATCCCTCCTGTCTTTATGATGTCCATAGGTTCTTTCAGCAAATCCAAACACTTTCTTAAACAGGGAATGTTCTTTAGAAATTTCATTTTCTGAATTCTTCCGCCTTTCTGAATCCTTATGATGCTTAATAGATTCACTTTTAGCATCTCCTTCATCATGGTGCTTTTTTGAATTTCTTGGTTCAGTGAGATCATGGTTTTTCTTTTCTTTTATCCTATGTACTTCAGAATTTTCAGGGCTTATTCTTTCTACTTTCTTTTCAGAATGTTCTGAACTATCTCTTCTTCTGTCTTGATGGTCTTTTCTATCCTTGTGCCTGTTCAAATGTTGGGATGAACAAGTTTCAGAAGATTCCTTCTTTTTATCATTGTCACTAATTTTGATAACTTCATCATCTTTATCACGCTTATCAGTTGAGTCTAACTCTTTTTTATTGTCAGGTACTTTTTTAAATTTGGGATTATCCATAGAATCTGAGCTTTCTCTATTCCTTCTCCTATCTTTTTCAGAGTTTACCCCTAAAACATCCTTCTTCTTGTCAAGATCGATACTATGCCTAATATTAGTTTCACTCTCTTTTTTCCTTTCCACGCTATCACTAGGAAATTTCCTGCTTTTGTCAATTTCAGAATGAGGTTTTGGTATGTCCATGTGATTTTCATCGAAAAGTTTCTTGTTTTCGGTCTTCTTATTGGAATCTGATTCGATTTCAGAACTACCTCTTCTCTTTTCTGTGTCTTTAGCCCTCTCACATAAATCTTTGATGTCAGAACTACTTCTTCTTTTTTCACAAACACTTTTCCGCCTTTCAGTGACCTGGGAATCTTTTAGTTTGTCACATTCATTTGTGTCATCACGCTTTAAACTCTCAACACTTTTTACACTTTCGACTGATTCATCACGAGACTTCCTACGGCTTTCTTCTTTTTTATCATCAGAACTTTCTCTCCTCAAAGGTGTATTATTCTTTACTTTGGTTTGATTGGAAACAGGATCTTTCTTAATCTCTTGAGAGGCTTTACACGACATTATTGGCTTTGCCACAGTCGTCGGAGTAGGCATGACCTTAGAGTTCGCTATCCTAGGGCTAGCTTCACACTTCTCTGCCTGAGGGGATGAGATCTTGGGCAGAGGGAACTGTCTAGTAGGCGTACAATTGGTTAGGAATGTTGTAGGAGAGGACTTCACCTCTGTTGCTGCCATTGTCACAGTCAGTGCTGAAGGCGCAGTTGTTGTTGCAACACTGGTTGTTGGCTGCACAGGTGGATGACTTGGAAAAGGATACTGGAGCCCCTTGGCAGCTGGGGAAGAAGGACTCTTCACAACTGGAGAACTCATCGGTGAAAGGTCAAGCCTTCCTCTCAGTAAACTAGACCTTGCAGGAATGAATTCCCGGGGCTCATACTTCTCCCCAAAATTTTCCAGCCTCTTAGAATCTTCATCGAAAACAGATCGCTTTGCGAGGACTGACTTCACTATGTCAGAGGGCTGAAGTTCGTGAAGATCCAGTTCGAGGAGTTTATGCCTCACTTTCAAAGTAGAAGGATCGACTTTAGTAAGCCCGGCTCTTGATCCACTCCATTTTTCATATTTTTCATCAAGTGACCTAAGTCTCTCTTCCCACTCGGGCGAAGGTTCCGAATCCGAGGAAGAAGAGTGAGTTTGAGGGCTTGCTGGAGGGCTAGGTGGTGCAGGTCTCGGGCTCAAAACTTGTGAGGCGAACCTCGGAAGAGGAAGAGACAGAGGGTCAGGAGGCCGGGAATCCCTTGGCCTTCGTGGTTCAACAGGACCAAGGTTTTCAGGTCTTTCATCACAGAGTGGGGTTCCTGGTCTTGAACCTTCTCCACTTTGACTCCGCCTATGTTTGTTACATCGCCTTCGATTTGTACCTTCCTCACCAGAACTAGTACAATCTTCTAATTGTTCAAGAAGGGAGACTCGTTCCTTTTGAAGGTGCCTTATGTCTCCTACTCCTTGTGTTGGAGTACTGCCTTCTTCAACCTGGGAAACATCCTCATAACTCCTGAAATATCAACAATCTATTTTAGAACAATAACGATTAGCTTTCTCAAGTAAACATTAAATAGAACTATTTTATAAATATCTGATTTTAATCAAATAAATTATATATGTAAATATAATTATTAGTTAAATATATCTTTAAAATGTATAGAACACATCATTTTATTATTAGAAAATAATGTTACAAACATAGCAATTGATGATTTTTTAGTCAAAGAGCGAGTAGCAAATTGTAACGCTCATTGTTTGCAAAACTGTAAATACAAATTACCCAATTCAAAGGTCTTGATTTAAGCTTATAAATAACAAAGGTTACAATGGAGTAAGTAACCCATTTGAAAGTAACTAGAAATACCTATAGGATGATCTCCTTTCATACTCTGGCCCTGAAGAAGTGGTTGTGGGATATTCTTGAAACCTTGATGTGGAATGCCTTGAAGACCTTGATGTAGGAGAAGTACTTCGACCAAAGCCACCAGTAGCACTGCTTGCTCGATTTCCGCTGTACCTGGTACAACTATTATACCTGCTGTTCACAGAACTTGTAGAACCAACACACGGTGCAGCTGTTGAAGAGGACGGACTTTCAAATACTCGTAGGTTCTGCGGAGAACTTCCCACACTACTGCTGTAATAAAGAAAGAGAGAATAAGCCAAAGACATAAGAAACGTTTTAAGGTATTGACAAGATTTATTTTCTTTTTCAAAAGGCTTCTATTAGGATGTTTCCTTTAAAATTTGAATTTTAAAGGTCAAGTTTGTTAACCAACAGAAAGCGTTAACCAGAACATGGTTCTTTGGACCAAATTTGTGTGGAAAAAATCTTAGCACTTACATTTCAGCATTATTAGGTCATGTACACGTTTTATAAATAATTATATGGGACCAACGGCCATACGTTGAATGCACCAGTTCCCATAGAGAGTAGGGGACATCTCAGGGTTTTGGAAAGACTGAAAGAGAGTGATACATGATACGGACACTTGTCTTTGACAAGCAGTTCAATGTTGTCATACCTAGTCGAGAGAACTGGGGGGGGGGGGGAAAGATAGGAAAGTGTGGTACACTGATGGCTCTCTTAAGGGCTGGTGCAGGGGTATACAGTCCCAGAACAAAAATAGCCAGAGCTCTTGGATCCTTTGCCACTGTTTTCCAATCGGAAGATCATGCAATTGAGATTGCAGCCCGAGAAAATCTCAAGAAAGGTGTTAAAGGGCAGAAAATATGCTTTAATAGTGATAGTCAAGCTGCACTGAAGGCACTCATAGTGATGCAAAAGACACTAAATCTCTTTTGTGATAGTTTTTCAAGCTGTTTTAAAAGCATGTACATTTCTTTTCAAACCCTAATAAAATATTAAATCATATCTAACTAATAAATACTTCTTCCTGTAAATTAATAATACAATATAATAATTTAATACCTATTTTCAAACGTTGGGTGAGTGGAAGGCGTAGACTGCTTTTCCATGTGGTCATAGAAAGACTCTTGGCATTCCCTCGAAGCGTAGTCAACTTGGAGTTTTCTTCCTCGCACAACTACACCTCTCATTTCTTTCACTGCTAGCTGAGCATATTGTATCTAAGATAAATACAAAAATTAACATAGCTTTCATAAAAAATACTTCAATATTATTATTACAATATATGCTGAAATATACCTGCTCATAAGTGACAAGAGCTTGGCCTCTTGGGCGATCGATAAGAACATGAGAAACAGGGCCAAACTGTCCAAATTGTTGACTAAGGTATTTTTCTGAAACGGTTTCTGAAAAACAACAAAAAAATTCAATTTGTTTAACATTATTTAAACTAAAGCAAATACAACTTATTTAATAATAATGTCTAAGATAATAACGGAAAAGTAATACGAGGGTCTTATCATAAAGTGGTTATCTATGCTAATGGCAAGATTTGATTTCAACATTCCTTTGAGTTTATCATTGAGAACTATTCGTCATGAATAAGCAAGAACTGGTTGGTTTATAAAGTCTTCAAATAAAATGAGATAGAAGAGGGAAAGAATTACAATAAAGACCTTAGAAATTCCAGCAAAAACATAGCGGTCTAGATATGCAGGGAAAGTTGACCAACTTTTTTTGGATCGGGTGATACTTTCCATTTTATAAAGGAAAATTCACTTATCCTTGGGGGAATCAAACACTCAGCGAATACTTTATACAACTTTCTAAAATCTAATTCTACAATAAGTACAAAAAAGGAATAATACTTACCAGCAACGCCGTCAACCCAAACACAGTTAGTGTGCATCGACTTGCCAAATCCCAGCTTGACCCGGTTCCCACCAACGTGTTCTCCATCGAGACTCCTCATAGCTCTTACAACACTCCCAATGTCCGAGAACTGACAGAAAGCGTACGATGATGATGAACCCTGCTTCTTTATATCAATATCCTACGGATGAACACTCATTTTGAAACTACACTTCTTTTCAAAATAACAAATAACTGTTTTAATTATTATATTATTTCTTTTAGTCTAAGGCCAAAAAATTGTCATTACACGCTATCTTCCTTTCTTCCTAGTAAAGAGGAAAGAACTCATACAAAAAGTAAATGTAAATTCAAATGAATGGTTCATATAAGACTAGCAGTGAACATCGCAGCATAATTACAGCAAAAATAAGCCAATAATAAAATTTAAAAAAGTTAAATATTCCATAAATTAATCTTTTATGATCAGAAATACTTTTCAAATAATTAAAATAAATTGAGAAAGTGTTGTAATTTTCACTGCAATTTTATGAGAAAATATTTATTAAGTATATGTGACTAGATCAAATTTAAATTTTAAGTGTAAATGACTAAGCATAAGGAGCAGAAAGCAGGAATGAGGAATGTAGAGTGAATCCTTACTCTTCAAACAAAGGCTTCTTTATATGAATAACACATGAAACAAAGCTTTATTCACTATTTTTTTTTACTTGGACATTGACAAGAAATATTGAAAAGCAAAATTATTTGTGATGCTTGCAAAGAGAAAAATAAAAAGTAGGGCTGGTGATGTAACCAGGCAATCCTAATCTACTTTGATGCAATGATTCTGGAACCATAATAATTTCAGAAAGACACAAAAAGGGGTATTTGAAAAATAGGAACATTTTCCTATGGAAAAGCTCTAATCTGGAAACATTGGGCAGAAGTTTGAATGTATACCTCATGAATAATAATACAACTAGCCAAATAAATGTCACCTTATAATATATTTTCTGTCTTGGTTCACATAACTGTGTTTTGACATGCTCAGGCCCTATCTCAGGTTTCCTGCTATTTTTGTTGTTTTAAGAAATTTTTATGATTGATAATAACTTTAAAGGCTCGAGCACACAGAACCCGATCTGTATCGTGGCGGGCAGCAATATCTGACCAAGGGTGGTGGGCGATCTACTTGAATTGCACAGTATAGCATCAACCCTGTCACACAGAGGACGATCTGTTGAAGCGAGCTAGTCTTTATCGCTTTGCAGAGGGATACATTTGTAAAAAGTACAGATTTATAGTGGGATAAAATGAGAGAAGAAACTGAATTATTAATTGAAACTCATATGTTTTGAGGTTCATTTGTTTTAATAAAACAATACATGACTTCTATCTTGCTTGTTGAGTGTATATTATTTATTTAAATTAAGAACTGTATTGCTCACAAAGATATCGCATCCCATGTGATGTTCCCTTATCGCAGACCACCGCGACGATCGTTGGATCACTGCCCGCCACGATACAGATTGCACCCTCTGTGCCCGAGCCTTTAGTGTTGTTTAGTTAGTTAAGTGCGTGAGGTTTGAGGGTAAACTTAACTTAAAACAAAACCTGCAAGTGCACAGACAGTAAACAAAAACATTACAATGAAAGAAAAAGTTTATTTAATAAGCCTCGTACTGATAAACCGCTAAAACTTATTGATCGGTATAAGTGAACTATATTAAAAAAATTAAGAGTGAGCCAAAAAAACTGTTATAGATTTTGCTCAGGATGTTGCTTTTGCAAGGGGAATTAATGTGCGCCTGATAACAGTGAGAAGGATGTTACGACTTCATGGATTTTTTCAATCGGATGACCAGGAGAAAGCCACACATCTCAAAGAAATTTTAAGACATAATTTAAATCGCTTTGTACAAAAGGCAGGTTTGGAAGGTGGCTGGATTTCCATAAGGATTATGATCCGAAGCATACTGCTCATAATTATAAGAGAATGTCTTCTCTTTAACGCACCCAGATAGTTGCATAATCCTCCTCAATTAACCTACCTAAACCCAATCGAGCATTTATAGTCATATTAAGCAGAATATTTCAAAGTATAAAAAAAAAATAATAATAATAAAAAATACTTGAAAAGTGTGAATGGCATGGAATAAAATTGCTCCAAATATTACCTAAAATTGTGTCCATTCTATGACTCAGAGACTTACTGCTCTGATTGCCACCAAAGAAAGGAGCAACAAAGTACTAAATTTTAAAATTTGTTCATTTTTGTGGGTTTTTTCCTAATGTATGTTAACTAGGAAAAGGACAAAAGCTAACATACAGTTGTAAAGATAGAATCCAGTTCTACTTGATTCATTTAGTCAGTGTGAGGAAAAAGTAACAATAATTTGTTATAATAAGTTGAGTTAGAATTGGAAGGAAATTCCTATATCAGAACAAAAGAAGAAAAAATCCTAGTTTAAAAAAAAAAAAAAAAAAAAAAAAAAAAAAAAAAAAAAAAAAAAAAAAAAAAAAAAACCCTGTTCCTCTCGATTTTTGAGTTTTTCTAATACAATTAATTTATTATTGTTAAATTATATATTTTTTTTTTTTAACCCAAATGTGTTGTCAGATAAAATCAAAATAAGGGTTTTCACTAAATTCTACAATTTTTTTTCGCAAGTTTCCTTATTCCCGATTTAATTTCTTTTGTATGTAGGCTTTTGTTTCTGACTGTTTTTGACACAATCAAATGAAATAGTTTTTGGCGGTAATGACACCAACGGTTGACACGCCTTAAATTCAACCAAAAAAAAAATGAAATAGTTTACTTGACAATTTAAACTAATTTAGAAAAGAATGTTCAACATAATAAATAAATTGCAGTCTAAGGCAGAAAAATATTATAGGAGGATAAGGAATAGGACAAAGTAAAGTAAAGCTTACTTACAATTATTTCCCCAAACTGATCAAAATGTTTCCTTATTTCTTGGGTTGTAATATCCTTATCAAGGTTCCCAATAAAAAGAGTTCTTGTTGCTTTTGGATGAAATTCGTCTTGCTCTGCTTCAAATGGCCTAAAACAAAGTTTCAATAAAATAGGAATACTAGGAAATTATATTTCATTTAGGTTATTCCATTTTCTCATGGCTTACAAAAATATCTGAAGCAGTCTGAGCTTGCTGAAAGTTCATTAAAGGGACTCTTTAAATAAACTGACTAACTAACCTAACAAATAATTCATTTCAACCTAACAAGTCTTAATAGCCAAACAGTTGATGCGCCGTTAAAAACGAAAAAAAAAACAAAAAAATAAAACAAGTCTTAATATTCTTCTGCTGCTAACAAAATTCACTTCTTTATTATTTAAGTTATGATGAACATGAATGAATATTTAAAATTATTACAAACCTGAATTCATTATCTTCAACATCATAGCCCTGGTATGGTGCAACTTCTATTTTACATCCGAAGAACAATTTGTCGTGGGATACCTGGAGTGCCTTATCAACGTCCTCTGGCTTCTTGAACGAGACAAGGGCATAGCGGTCGACTCCTTGGCCGACCACTTTCACCCATGTCACCTTCCCGTGTTTCTTGTATTCATGGTACAGCCCGTCCTTCAGACTCGTGTCTGAAATAAATTATATGAAATTTAAAATTATATCTCACAAATTGTTTAGCACATTGCTAAGTAATGTAGATATTGAGGTTGCACTCATGTAAGAATTGTAGAGTGCAGAGATTGTGTCCATTAACCCTTTTGATGCGACGCCCGAGAATAGTCCCAGGAAAAAGATGTTTCTCAGAGGCGACGCCTGAGTATTCTTGCCATAGCTGTATCTCTTGATTGTGAGCCCAGAGTGTGTACAATGTGTTCTAGCAGGAATGGGGGATAATTTCTGGTTTAACCATTAACTGGTAAAATCCAAATTTTGAAAGTTATACATGGCATGCGTCTGTGAGACGTGTGCACGGTAAAAATGTTTGGGGGAATTTTTGTTAATTTAATCCGTAAATAATACAGGAATAGCTTATTATAATAATTTAAAAAAAAACAATTTTCATTGCTACATCTAAAAAACATGTCTAAAAACAAACAGAAATGTTAAATAAGTATCAGAAACTAATTCATCACTTGTAAAAGAATTGTATACTTTCGTTGAACACTCTACATGGGTACAACATTTTAAGCAATTGTAGGTTGTAGTTGCAATTGAGGACCAACGCCCTTATGAGAAAGGAGGACGGAAACATTTGTCAACTGAAAGTCTAAGTAAAAAAAAATTATGGTGTGAAAAGCCGCTCTAGGAGAGGGAGTTTCGTCCGCCTGTGGAGGGAGTAGGTAGTTTGTGCTCTCAGCCTTCAGGGACATTACTCTCTTTAGCCTGCATCGCATCGATAAGGTTAATACAATAGTGGCCACAATTTTCTTTACATTTTTCACAAACTCAGTATACCAAATTCCCATAACATAATATTAGCTGATTTCGTAAACCAGTAAAATTGTTCCATCAAGAGGGCCCCCCCAACTCCAAATCTAAACTATTAAAAAGGTCTCTTAAGGTCATAATAGTAATAGGGTCTCTTAAGGTCATAATTTTTGTTATATTGTAATGAAACTTGCTATACTTCTCAAGAAACTCATTTAAGAACTGACTTATGAAAATTAATCAATTAATTAGGAGAGGGCGTTTTTCCAGACTCAAATTATTAATATGCTCTACGTGGAGAAAAATTTCGTTACATTGCAATCTAAGCTGATTTATAACACACAAAAAGGATGATATGTTATAATAATGATACATTATATTGAAAAATTAATGATTTCCCAAAATATGCTTTATAATGCTCGCAGTTGATGATAAACTTGTATTATGAAAATAACAAACATCAGTGCATTAGGAGTAGAGGTTTACCTGAAACCTTTCACTCCTAGACAAATTATTCATGAAGCTTTGTTACATAACAACTCATAAATATTCTCAACAAATAAATGAGATTTATTTCACTGTAAAAATTAGCAAAAGTAGTCTATTAAGAGTTGAGGTTTACTTGAAACCTCCTTCTTTAGACATTAAAATGTTGCCTAAACAGCTGCAATGGTTGTTTTCTTACAGCAAAACTAACTTTCTATTTATGAAGGGTACAGGGAAAAAACAAGAATAGTCCATAATTCTCCGAATTTCCGTTTTTTATCGCATTTTGTTGGTCTTGAAGAGTACTATCAGATGGTAACACTGACATAGGCTTCAAAAAAAGGATAAACCCATGAAAATTGAAGTTGAAAAAACTGCCTACAAGGAAGAAACAAGGATAGTCCAAGCGTTCCAGGGAAGAAACAAGGAGAGTCACATATGTAACCTTGTCTATTGCTACCTACCCTACCTTCCGCTGGTTTTCATAGGTGGCTCACAATCTTTTTTCGACTTCCTATCGCGTGTGCTTTTGTTTTTTAATTCAATTAACCGAATTGTTTGAGGCTAAAGCGAGATCGTTTGAGTAAGAGAGATCAAGATGAAGTGATGAACAAGCCAAGAAGATCCAAAAAAAGAATGAAACTGGAAGAGAAGCTGATGGGATGTAGAAATAGAAGAATCTCATGAGTTGGGTTCAGATTGCCAATGCAAACGCCACAAATGCTCCAAAACACTACGTGTGAGGGGGGAAAAAAATACAAAGTGGATGATGTTTTTTTAAAACAAATTTGCCTTTCCAATTCAGAAAGTGGGGAAATTGCGATTGACTCATGACAGACCAGGTCTAGTGTACCATCGTAGTACTTATAATTGTGTCTGGGAAAGCCACTCTATCAATGTAAGAAAAAAGAAAAATATAAAATGCTTCAGACCATACGAAACATCTTCAGTAAAATCAGGGGAATTTGAGATACCACCACCAGCATACCTACACCGCTTGCTGTAGTCCAAACCAAAGTATGACTCTCTCAATGTTTTAAAATAATTTAGAGACCCAAGAAATCAATAATTTTACAATAAATTGTCTCACGAGTAATGTTTTCTTGTGTAACTCTCCTTGTTTTGTGCCTGTAAGTTTGGAGTTTATATGAAAAATATATACTTTTTATTAGTAGAAATTTTTTGTTTGTTTGTATCTTGTTGTAATATACCTCGGGGATCTCTGGTGGTTCTATCAAACTTGCAGCAGTTGAAAAATATGTTAATTTACAATTTTGGCAGAGTTTTAAACCTAAAAATTTGATTTTCTCAGAATGAAGAATTTGTGACTCTCCTCGTTTTTTCCCTGTACCCTTCATATGTACGTGTAATCTCAGAAGCAGGCTAATCGGATCAAAGGGAAGCGTATGATATAATTATTATTTTGTCAGAAAGAATAAATCTTTTTGTGTTTCTTGTGAACACTGCTATCAGAATAGTGTGCTCAGGTTATAGAACTCCTGAAGGATGGATTTTCCCTTGATTTTGTTTTTTTAACAAGAGCGGGATATTGTAGAAAATGAAATACTGAAGCTATGAAGTAGAATTATGACTTAACGGAATACTAATAATTCTAAATAAGGAGGCCAGGGCACCAATGTTATTAGACATGAATACAATTTTTTCTGATCAGATATTAGAGAGATAGAGATGTTTATGTACATAACAGAATTTGTCAAAAATACTCAAGAGCAAAATAGTTTTGAAATTAAAAAATGACTTTAAGTTCTATCTATAAATATAATAAAATTATAACGGATCGCTTTCTGTACATGCAAGATATGAGGGGGAAAATACTATTGGGGGCCATTATCAACACAATAGTACCCAAAATAATAATATTTAGAATTTTTGTCAGTTTGTCTGCTGTCTGTCAGATATTCTATACATACTAGGGTTTAACAATCCCTAAGGGGTCAGCTTAGTGGCTCTGTCACCTTTTACGTCCTTTACACGTTACGAGTCTGTGCCTCCAATGGGAAGTGGCCAGAGAGGCGGTCGATCTTAAATCTTGTGAAAATATTCTCCCCTTGGGTAAGGCAGATGGTAAGATACGGGACAAGAAGCACGGCGGTCTCATAGTCTAGTCCTTGGACTCTAGGAGTTGTGGATCGTACTTCCTCCCTTCCAGGGGTTGTTATAGTTCCATCCTGTCGTTTTATCCTAGAGCCCTCCCACCATCCCTCCGATCTTTATTTCTTATTCAGCTATAAGTCAGTCAGTGCCTAGATCTGTTTTATTGTTTGTGCCTTTAATTTCTGGTGTACAGTGCAGTTCAGTGAGTTGTTGATTTAAGATGTCGAAGCCTAAAAGTTATAAAACTTTAACGTCGTCAGAGAAAATAGCTGCTATTAAAGAAGTTGAAAAAGGAATAAAGAAAAAATCTGAAATTGCCAAGGACTTTGGAATTCCTCCTAACACTTTACCAACTTACCTGAAAAATAAAGAAAAAAAATCTTTCCCATAAAAATGCCTTTTTTTGAAAACAATAGACTTTTTTTATTTATACTTTTTTGATAAATTATTTATTAATTATGTACGTAATCATCAATTTATGAAATGTTTGTTATTGTTTAAATAAAATGTATTTTTTAAAAATTAAATAATGTGAAAATATCAAGTTTGATTTTTTAGCCCTTTATTTTCAAAAACTTTTGTTATTCGAATTTTGGATAATTCGAATTTTTTTATCGGTCCCTAGGGGTTCGAATTATCTAAGTTCTACTGTATATCCAAAAATGCAAAATAATGTCAAATAAACCAAAAGATTTATCCAAAAATGCTGCTCTAAGTCATTATCCATGCGGACGAAGTCGCGGGCACAGTTAGTCAAAAATATGAAAGGAATAAATCTAGCAAGTGAATGATTACCTGATGATCTCGCAGGAAGATTTCTCACACAAATCGCCAGTGGTCTTCTATCTTCTGAGTGAACTGCAGGGCTGCTACTGCTTGTATGGTTGGCACTTCCAGACTGTGCTCCACTACTCCTCAATGTACTCTGTTGGCTGTCATAAGAAAGAAAATTCAGTAAAGAATGAAACAAAAAAAAAGTTAAACCTTGTTAAAATCATTTAAAAAAAAAAAAATTATTGTCTTATAGCTTTTTGTTACAAAAATATTAGAAACAATCTAACATCATGGCGTTAACATTCCATATCTATATCTATGGTTGTGGGTTCGATTCCCACTAGTGGTGGTGGCGTTTCTTTCAAAAGGAAGTGAGTCAATGTAATCCCGCCAAACAAATCAGAATAATTAATAATGAAAAGTTGAAATAAAAATAAATGACTTCTTGTTTTGGGGTGGTTAAACAAATTTTTAAGAAGTATGATGACTTGAAAAAGAAAAATTATGGATTATGGTTTTAAAATTCCTACTCTGTTGTAAGTTTAATGTAGATTTCACTGGATATTAAGATCAATGTAAGCTGAATTTAAAAAAAAAGTAAATAAAAAATCTGCATGGAAAATAAAAATTATTTGTTACTATGTTTCAAAAGAAGTCATCAAACTTCATTTAAAAACACAAGTCGAGTTTGATGACAATTCTGTTAAAATTGATGATGAACTTCCACCTTCTCTCCTAAATATTGGATTATCCGGAAAGTTTGTAATGATTTTGAAATAAGATTTTATCTCAATTCTTTCAACTTATAATGGATACAGGGCTATTTTTGTTAATACTACTTTAATCCAGTTAATAAATTGAGGATTCAAGTTATATAAACAAAAATAGTCTTTGTATTCATCCATTATTAGTTGAAAGAATTAAGATAAAACCTAATTTCAAAATCTCTACTCCAGTAAACTGAATACTTTTTTCTTTATATATATATATATATATATGGGGGCGAGGTTAGCTCAGTGGTAGAGCACTGGACTAATAAGCTGGAGGCCTGAGTTCAAATCCCGAGCAAGCACTAAAGATTTTTTTCTTCTAGTGTCTTCGTTAATGGGTTGAATTCGGCTTCCCTGACCGTCCCAAGGCCAATCCAGCCTTTAATTAATAATGGGTACCTTGGGAGCTATTGACTCTAGCAGTCGAAGAAGCCAAGGGGAAAATCAGGCGGCCGGAGCATAGTGCTGACCACACTGTCTCCCTAGTGTGCCGTATGGTCATGAATCAGATACCTCTATAGTATCTGCCCCTCAGGGCCCTCGTGGCCTGTTACGGGACTGATTTATATATATACAGGTTTTCTAGAGAGAATGAACCAGCCCTATGCTTGAAATGTTCAAGTTCACATTTTAATAAATACAAAAGAGTATAAATAAATAAAAATTAATCTGGTTAAAAAATAATATTATAAATCATTACCTATGGGTAGAACAAGATTTCTCAGAGGTGGGAGATGACGACGCTGTTGAACAGGTACTTGATCCTGACTGGCTTGACGCAGAGCTCGAACGGGACCTACTTGAATTAGAACCGCTATCACTTCCCGACCTGCAATTAATATATCTGAAAATGAATTGTAAAACTTTAATGAACATGAAAATTGAAGAACGTATAATTTTCTGATGGTCTTCATCTAAAATGTTAAGCTGGTTCAGAAAAACCGACAGACTAGGGGGTTAGTGAAATTTCTTTCTTAGCCACAAACAAATCAACCATCACCTAGAAATTTAATTCTTCAAATATTCATAACATTATCAAAACATATTCCATACTGTGAAAGAATGTTTTAAGATAGTTTAAAAAAAAAAAAAAAAAAATCTGAAAATAAGCTACCATTTCTACTACTACTACTATAATTTAAATGAGTTGAAATAGTATAAATTGAGAAATCAACTATTTATGAAATATGCTAAAAGAGACATTCTTAGCGCAATATAGATTTCTGCGGTTTCCATTGTGTATCAAAAATCAATAATGAAATGAGATGTCTTTGACTTGTTCTTTATGTTACATACCTGGATTTGGAATGCTTCTTATGTACAAGTATAGTAAGAGGGGGCTCCTGGTACGATATATCCGGGGTGGAAGGAGGGTATCGTGGCGAGGGGCTCTCGTAGGACCAGCTACCCGTTCTACCGTGGCTGCTCCCACTGCGGCTTACCACACTATAAACAATATATATATATAAGTATTAATAGAAAAACAAAATTGAAACAAAGATATAAAAGCTCACTGTTAATTTAATATTCCTCCACTTATCTACATTTTATAGTTTCAACAATAATGAAATGTTGAGTGCCAAAAGAGAGCAGATTTAGGTTCTAAGGACAGGAAGGTCCTGAGATGAGTTTAATAATAAGAGATGTTTAGCAAACGGCCACAGCCACGTTGAATGCACCTGTTCCCGTTGATCACATAAGTTAAGCAACGTGGGGCGTGGCCCGAACCTGAATGGGTGACCGACCAAGTGCAGTTGGCATTACGGTAGGGTGGCAACCTAAAATTAGAAATTTGATAAAATAAGACCCTCATATCGTCATTACAAATGCAAAGTATCGAATGTGAAAATCACCACTTTTCAGAGAGGAAAAGCGTTTATTCATATCTTTTTTTTGGGGGCAGTCAAATATTCGGCAGATTTGACCTTTTGACAGTGGAATACATTCCCTTTCACAGAGTAAACTAAGATTCAAGAGTTTGCCTTAGATAAGTCCAGCAGAAATTAGTAAAGATTGAAAATGAAAGATGCATTTTTTCACATTCGATACTTTGCATTTGTATCGATGACATACGTATTTATTATGTTTACAATAATTGTAATTGTTTCCAATATGTTCTTCTGTCTTCTTTTACCCTTGATTCTGAAGTGTGCCCTACCCTTAGCAATTAGAGCAAAACGTGTGTGTACCTAGTGTGGGAAGGATTTCACATCACCATTATCGTGTGAAATTAAAGAATATGTTCAGAATGGCTCCTTCATGCTAAAGCGCATTTATGCATTTAGACTTAGAAATAACAAAAAAATTAGATTCAAATAGTTTTTTGTCTAAAACAAAGGGGTACCATTTTAAAGCTTTGAATAAGGCAACTTTTGAAGCGGAGGCAGCCCTCTAAGTGTACAAATAGCTTGAAAGGATTCAATAATTTAAGAAAACACTAATATCAATAGTTCACATCTTTATTGCTTTTAGTATAGCTCTTAATTTACATGGAAATATTTCAATAACGGATGTTTCTTATTGGAAATTTAATGTAGATTCTAAAAATTTGGTTGTTATTTACAATACATTTTTACATTATTAAACTAAAAAATGCTACTAGGCAAAAGCTACCATACCCGAGATATCCAGGATGAAGATGCCATTTAGATTTTCTCATAAGCAAGGCATTTTTATTTATTTTTGTTCTATTTTTATTTTTAAATGTTGTATGGCTCGCCTGCTGGGAGTTATGTGTTAAAATTGAGATTTTTTCTGACTAATTCTAAGGAGATTTTATTGTAATTTTCCAATTTTCAATGGTTTTTAACAGGACGCCGAGGATGAAGTAGTGACTTCGAAAACGTTTTGTCAAATAAAGGAAATTTAAAGTGGAGGTGTTTGATCAGTCCTTCATCCTGGCTACTAACCACAATAGTATGAAACGAGTTGACTCAGAAGCTGAATACTTTACGGATATTTAATGCCATCGTCCGTAGATCTATTTACTTGATTTGTTCTAGGCTACAGTTTTATTTTACTTCTCTTTTTTTTCTGCTTTATTTAAGCCTGAGTTAACACGGGTAATGTCATGAGCCATAATAAATAGATTGTTTTTCTCTCTAGAAATAGTTCAGTATTTTTCACCTTACAAAGGTACATCAACTGAGCTAAGTATTTAGGTAAGAAAAATGGGCATTTTAATATAAAAACGGTCATTAATATAGAACGCTCCTGGGAAAATAATAAAGTTGCGAGACTAGAATAAGTGAGATTAATACATCATTTATAGTTTTTGACCTTCTGCCTGCTATACAGAAAATGTATGAAAAGCCTAAGGGTGTCGCTAGTCGCCAACAGCACAGATAACATTTAAATAAAAAAAAATTTATGAAAGAATAACTTGTTAGGAAAAAAAAAATACCCCATTAAATTTAAAGATTTACCTGGAATTCAAAACTTCAATGACACACTAGTGGTCGACACAAATTTTTTGTACTCTTTTGACGAAACCCGCTATATAAAAATCCAATACTACCCAATATTTTACGAAAACTCTCGAAATTGGAGAATTAGAAGTGAAAAATGACATCAAAATATAAAATTAAATATTTTATCAATCCAAATTTGTTAGGTTTAAATAAAATGTTTAAGCAGATTGTGATATTCCCTAATTCATTTTACCGAAGAATTATCAAGTCTTGTCCAGATTAGCAAAAATCGCAAAACCGATTATTGGAATGCTGTGTTGGGCATTTATGATGCCCAGGGTCGCCTTCTATAAGAAATAGAAGCAAGGGAGGACCTTCTGTCATCTAGGATACGCCTCCGGGAGAAGTGGGAGATCATTATTATTTTTTTTTGTATCTTTAATAGTAATTAGCACCAACTTTTTATCTTTATTGTAGCTAGTTTACTCAGCCCATTCATATTTATATCCTTTCCCCATAAGGTTGTTAGCACGCTTTAACATCAGCATGCACAACTGAATATATCCCAGCTTACCCAAGAAGTAATGAAACGCATCATAACGTCAACAGTTAACAAGTACATAAATAATTACATTATATATATATATATATATATATATATATATATATATATATATAGAGAGAGAGAGAGAGAGAGAGAGAGAGAGAGAGAGAGAGCGAGGAGGAGGAGGTGTAAATATGGGCATCTCTTTTAGCACTTTCCTCCGAAGGAAAAGTAGCTATTGAGGTTGGACTCATGAGGGAATTTTTGAAAAATGTCTTCAAATCTTTATCGATCCTACCTAGTAGACACCGAAAATGACCCCCGTTAAAATTTATATATATATATATATATATATATATATATATATATATATATATATGTGTGTGTGTGTGTGTGTGTGTGTGTGTGTGTGTGTGTGTGTGTCTGTTAACACGATAGCGGCCAGAGTTTTTGTTTTTTTCGTCACGAAACTTGGTGTATAGCATTCAATTAGCAAACGATTGAACGAGTTCGTTAACCACCAAAGTCGGTCCACCGGAAGGGGGGGGGGGGTTTACCCCGAACACAAAACACTAATTTGACTATGTCAGCCGTAATATTTGTTATATTTCAACGAAACTTGGTATTCGTAGTGGTAACATAGAGAGAAAAGTGAGATATAAAAATGAACTAAATCGGTTCATTAGAAGGGGGGGGGTTTACTCCGGAACCACAGTACCAATTCGCCACTACCAGCCGTGATTTTTGGTATATTTCGACGAAACTCGGTATTCGTAGTGGTAATCTACAGGTAAATATGTGTTGTAAAAATAAACTAAATCGGTTCATTAGGAGGGGGGGTTTACTCCGGACCCACAATACCAATTCGCCACTACCAGCCGTGATTTTTGGTATATTTCGACGAAACTCGGTATTCGTAGTGGTAATCTACAGGTAAATATGTGTTGTAAAAATAAACTAAATCGGTTCATTAGAAGGGGGGGGGGGTTACTCAGGACCCAAATTCCTAATATACTCATACCGGTCGTAATTTCTGCTGTATTGTAACGAAACGCGGTATACGTCGTGGGTAACGCATGAGAAAGAAGTGTTGTAAAAATGAGATGAATCGGTCAATCGGAAAGCGGGGGTTTAATTTGTAATATATTTCAATAGAAAAGCCCGCCAGACGTAGGTTCACAAAGCCGCCGCAAGGAGCGCTTTCTACCACTAGAGTGACAGTATCCTGTTCCTGCGTTAGATCAAAATACGATAATATGAGGTTTTATGTATTTATTACGTAGTGTAATAGGTACCATGTGTAAACATAACTCTGAAAGCAAATTAATAATTGATCAGTTACTCATTACAAATTTAAAAGAGAACTATTCATGTTTTTATTTTATTTATGTAGGATATTTTAAGCAAATTGTTCTGGAAAGCAGTCTACACTACCCAAATTCTGAGGAAAGTGCTTAGTTATGCAGCTCCTGCGTGACGGACTTTTTGTTATTTCTCTTTCAACAACAACTATAACAAGTTTGCATAATAAAAGAAGGCAAAAAAGTTATTAACTTCAATTATTTCATTGTGAAAACGACGATTCATATAAAGCTTTTAAAAAAGCACAAGATAGAATGGGGTGTAAGTATGGGCCCCCTCGAATAATATCATTAAAAATAATTTAAAAACAGGATAAAAAAAATGCAAAATGATTGAAAATTTATTCAACCTAGGAAACCAATAATTTTTAGAAATGGCAAACATAACTGGCTCCTTCAGCCACTACACTACAATTCAAGTTAGCTCACTTTTGGCACATAACACAGTTCACCGGCGCTAATGGCCAAGATGTAGATGCGCCGTAAAAAAACCAAAAAAAAAAAACCAGTTCACTCACACCTCTCCCTGAGTGACGGAGAACAAAATATGCAAATTGCATTGCTTGACTCTGGTTTATATGACGATGGGAGAGTCATCACTAGAGCCCGGAAGTTAGGCAAAATGCCTTTTTTATCTGAATGAATATATTGAAGAAACAGATAGAAATAAATACGTTTTCGTGCATTTAGGAAGTGTAGAGACAATTTTTATTTTGCCTTTTTTGCCTATTTTAAGATTTAAAGCCTTTTTTTGCGTTTTTTGCTCGTTATGCAATTTTTTTCTGCGATTTAAAGATTTTAAAAAGCACATCAAAAAATTTCGAATTTCAGTTCGTCGAAGACAAAAAAAGGTTTCACAAATTAAATTACATATTGCCTTCCCAAATATCAATTCGAAAGCTTATTTCCGAACCCATGGATTGAACCTCTGTAAATAACAGAACCTTCCTTAGTAGAAGGAATGGTCGAGCATAATGAATAGCAGGAAAGAGAGAGGGGATGAGAGAAGTACGTCTCCTTCCTCACACCCCTTTTGCTGTGACAATGGTGTAATTACCTGGGATTCCGGAATTAGAAATGATAAGATAATGCAGAGGAAGTTTTTCCATGATGAAAAACATTTTTTCTGAGAAGGTCTATGAGAGTTGATACTTTGAAAAACATCTTATTGTTGCTTGTAACAAGGGAAAGTAAGAGTAAGTACACTAATTCTCTGATAAATTGATAATAAAGAAATAAATGAGTATTTAAAATACATATTTTCATTAATAATGAGTGAGAATTCTCTTTGCCTTCACTCCTAATAAATGCCTATTTTAATTACAGTACTGCCTATTTTCAGTATTTTAAGTGCCTTTTTGCCTGCCTATTTTAACCAAAAATAAATGCCTATCTTCCGGGCTCTAGTCATCACAGTCTGGTGATGATTTCTATCGTTTCATGGATCTAATTTTCTTTTTAGGAAGGCCGCCCCTGCTCCCAAGCCGGTCTATTACCCCGGTAAAACTCAAGGACGTCCTCTTCAAGCGACTTGGTCAACTGATCCATCAACATCTTTGCGTACACGAGAATTGGATCTCTTCTTAATCTTGGGAACGGGAGATATACCAAAAGAGAAATGAAGTCACAAGAGAACATTGTGGAATTTCAGCAACCAGTATGGGAGCCCATATTTACAACACCCCATCTAAGAATGATGACGACTACAACATGGAACCTAAAAGCGCCTAAAAGACTTAAGGCGAGCTTCAAAAAGTAGCTAAAGATCTCAGCTTTAAGGATTTAGCTGTGTGCTTAATTTTAACTAAAAGTAAGAACATGAAAAGAAAAATATTTTACAAAACTCTCAAACGTTTTCAGTCCAGAATGAACACTAATTTGCACAATAACTCACGTTGCATCCACTCTACTTGAACTAGTGGTTCCAACTGCACTATTAGCAAATGGAACTCCCACGGCCATTGCAGGGGTGTTTTTACACATTTCCCTCTATATATAATATGTAGAAGTTAGGAGATGTAGGGGTTGCTAGGAACACTTTCTGCATAGACACCCCCTCCCCCGAGGGAAATGGGCTACCTGTGCAAGGAACGGAGAAAGTCCTCCAACGTTGCCAAGTCATGCACACCAACAATGACCGTTATCCCCCCTGGAAAGGAGATGTGGCAACCTCTCTCCCACTCTTCCATTGATCTAGCCCAAGCTCCAGATACATTTCCCGCAAAGCCCCGTCCAGATGACTGCAAATCCCATGTGGAAAGTTTATCTCCTTCTAGCTTATGTCTCATAAAATGTATTAACAATTATCTAGTGCAGAAGATTAAGCTTGTTAATAATTTGAACACAAACTGACGTGACCACCACTGATCAAATTTTTAAAGAAAATTTGAGAATCTTTCTTTGGTAGTTATCTTATACCAAACACGTTAAGAAGACAAATGCTTCTATGTTTTATGTATACATATATAAATGATTTTGGAGGACACATTAAGTAAGTGGTAAAAATAATGTCCATTAATATTTGAAGGAAATGTTAAATTATCCTATAACGACAGTGTTATTTAAGTGAATCCCCATTTTTAACGGGCCCGTCGATTTTCTACTTTTTACATTAGGTCTGTCCTTACTCAGTTCTAGGTGTTATAAAATTTGTTTGTTGTGCTAAGGGCGCATTAATAAGTTAAGCACTCAAAAAGAAAGAGAAAAAAAAAAAATTAATTCTGAAGCAAACTCTGAATAGAATGATTTCTGCAAATTTTCACGGCAAATCTCTCCTAATAATTCTGCATGTTACACCACCAGATTCTCATTCTGATATTTTTATTTTTAATTTAAGAACCATGATTCAAGTCCTCTAAGTTTAATTCACTGAGCGCAGTACCTGCTCAACATTTTAACTTATACTCAACAGATAAATGGCCGGCCATCACAACGCCAACAATTATAGTGCTAGTAACTTTTCATAACACAGGCAATTTCCGGTAACATAACTGAATAGATGAGATTAAATAGAAAAGCCTATATCTAACCAAAAAACCTAATCTGCAAACGCCTCTTGAATCCAGACAATTGAGCTGCTGGTAGTGTCAATGAGATTTGATTGGTGTCAAGCATCCATTCATGGAGGCTTACAATGTTCGACCTGATTGAATTGTGTCTGGCTATAGTCGTTCTTCTTCTATTAGTTTCCTGAAGAAATAAAGAAACAGGTCTTATGAAGCGAACTGGCAGATACCACTAATAAACTAATTGAGGTTGCTGAAAAATCAAGAGCAGTTCTATGTTTTAGACAAGACCGTATCTTGAAAACGGTTGACAAATCTTTCTTTATACGAATAAAGTGTTAGTATAAAAGCTTATTGAATTTCCTATTCGAGAAAATAACAGCTGACTCCGTTAGTTTTCTGATTTTTCTTTTCCATGATAAAAGCAAACAACCTTTTCGGATAACCTCTATTAATTTCTATAAATTATAGAAGGGGTTTGAACGCTCCAACGATGCAAAGTAAACGTAAAAATCAAAAAGGATATCTCTGCGTGGAGATGTCGATGCGCCGAAAAAAAATAATAATAATTCCAACAATGGCAATTAAATGTGGAATAGGAGATTTACAGACATTGAGAATTCTAAATGTGTAACTTTCCATTAGATTTACAATTCTGATTAATTTATTATTATTTTTATTTATTATTAATTATAAGTCACTACCGATTAATTCCTCATAGAGATCTGTACTCAAAATCATCACATGGAAATCAATTTAGGCTTGCTAAAATGTACGCAGAAACAGAAGATTCTTAAAGAAATGTGGGAGGCTCTCTAGACGGTATGTTCCGATCTAGACAGAAATATTACAACTAAACGAGTAAAATTGCAGAAAGAATAATATCAAGCATGACAGCTTGATTATTTTAGTTAGATTGATATTACCGAAAATATTGAGCAAACTTTAGATAAGAATTTGTAAGTATCGGAGATTTTCGCTTACGTTGGTTGCATGATGGAATAGGAGACACCACTCAAGATATATGTCTTTCGTATTAATTAGATAGAATACCGGTAGAAAAATGATGAGGGGTCGACGATTATTTGATTGGCAAACTATTTCCTTAAGGGACAACTTTTAAAAATATTCCTAAGAGGTAGGATAGGATGATTTATACGAATAAGGATTTAAAAAAAAAAAAAAATTAATTTTAATGCCCACTTAAACATGGCAACGATTTTTGGGACAGATTTTCTACACGTCATCACCTTCAAAAATATAATAATGTTAAAATATGAATTTGAAAAACTTGCGAAACAGGTCATTTCATAATACTCTTGCTTTTTAGCTTGACATTTTTTTCATTACACCCCTGGCCAAATCCGGGTTGTATCTCTGTTATTCCAAGGTAAAAACATTAGAATAATTTGGGTACCTAAAACTAAAAAGAAAACTCCTTTTGAAATGATTTTATTAGAAGTATAAGCTTTATCATATTTTTTTTAAATATTTATTCAGTTAAAGTTGGCCAAATTTAATTGTACACTTAAAAATTAATTCAAAGACATAAAAAAATAATTAAAATACTAGTAATCAATGGTATTACCAGTTAGTTTATTATCATTTAAGACTCTTCTGTTCATTGAGCAGCACAAATTTTTCAATTATTCTGGCTTTTAGATTTTAGCCTTTATGAATAATTATTCATAGTTTTGGTGCGCTCCCTTCTTGTAAACTTCTGCAGATAGTGCTTGCTAATAATTTTCAATGGGATTAAGGTCAGGAGATGGTCCTGGCCACTCTAACACTTGAAGACCCATTTCGGACAACCCTTGTTTTGTCACTCTGGAAGTATGAACGGGTGCATTATCTTGTAAAAAATAATATTTTCATTCTGGGAACACATATTTCATCCAGGCCATGACTTTTTCTCGGAAAAGTCTTAAATACAACTGGCTATTAATTCGTCCAGAGACTTTTATCTAAGAGAAAATTCCCTGATGCTGTGACTGGTGGCCAGACCATGACTCTCCCACATCTGATATGCTGATTAGGATGGTTAAATGAGGTACTAGGGCCATCTTCCATCTAAATATACTCCTTACTTGAAATATCTTTAGAAAAATCTTTCTCATCGGCGAATACGATTCGTCTCCAGATGAACTGGTCTAATGTGAACCACTTACGAGTTTTTTTTTTTTTTACGAAAAATTTCCGATTAGCGTTGGTAAGAGGATTTTGTCACAACTTTTTTCCATTTTACACAAATTGTTTGCAGAAATCTTCGCATTGTTCTAATGGAGGCAATTAAATTGAGATTTTCCTTGAGCTTCTGGGAAGTAACCAGTTCTCCTTCTTTAGATAATCGATGGATTTCTCTTTTTATGCGCGATTCCGATCTCCTATTTATTTCTAAGTGTGGTCCTCTTTTCATTTTTATTCTATCATAATAGTTTTTACCATATACGCCACTGTAGTATGCGAAAGATTAAATTTTTCCGCCACAGCTATGCATGATGATACCCGTTCTCTGTATGTTTTTACTCGTGACACTAGACCAAATGAATATGTTTTGCTTCAATGAAGGACCTGTCTCAAACAGTAGGAAACTTTAAACTGACTTAATCCATCGGTTTCAGGGTAGATAAGAGGTGTACAATTTTATTTGGCCAAGTTACGTTTTTCATTTTCTTATTAATCCTATTTCTATTCCAAAATATAGCTAGCAAATATTCTAGCCATGTTATTGACCTTATTATTTGTTTTACATACAATCAAATAGTGATTTACAATCACTAGAAATTAAAAATTAATTCATGATTTAATGATTTGCACTAAAAACAAAGTGTACAAATAAATTTGGCCAGGAGTGTATGTAGTTTAATTCGGGTGAAGCCCATACAAAAAATTACAATTTAAAACAGAAATGATATGGAATATCATGTAATAAAGATCTCAGTGCTAATAGAATATAAACAGGTTTATAAGTAGATTAATCATTTTAAACAGGTAAATTAAAGTTCAGATTTGTGCCGCACGTAACATATCGTCGATACAAATGCAAAGTATCGAATGTGAAAAGTAGTTTGGTACCTTATAGAAGGCTCTATATAAATGTTATCTTATTATTTATTTTAATTAGACTTAATGGGGTCTCCCGTGGACAAGTGGCTAGCGCGCTAGATTCATAAGCGGGAGATGGTGGGTTCGATCCCCACCTGCGACAGGAATTTTCTCATCTCAGGGCTCGCTGAGAAAATTCCTGACTACACCCTGGACGTCGGCGCTAATGGCCACGATTTGTCGATGCGCCGTAAAAAAAAAAAATAAAAAAAAAAAAAAAAAAAAAAAAAAAAAAAAAAAATTAGACTTAATGCACATTCGTTAGATTGATTTGCTGTAATTGATAATTATATTTCTTTACTTTTCGAGATTTTGCCACAACGTACACCAGTCCAACAGCAAACCAAAGCAGATTGAAAATGAAAATGTGTTTTTTCACATTCGATAATTTGTATTTGTGTCGACGATATAGAAACATTTATTTTATTCAATTACGAGTACATTGATCAATAGAAATAGTTTTTCACTTTATTTCATAAGCGCAACTCGTTCATTGTTGTTATTATATTAATGCGACTTCAGGTATTTATTAAACCCTCCTTTTGATTACATTCTAACAACAGTTCCCTAAATCCTGAAACAAGATCCCAACCCCTTCCTGGGCCCCTAGAGACCGGTTTGAAACTCCCAGTCTAGGTTTATTAAAAATGCCAATATATTCCTCCTAAACATGCATCTAATAAGCCATGCATTTTTTAAATTATCCCTCTGAATAAATGCAACCTAAAAATGTCTTCTTATTACATCATAACTGTAGTCACAAGGACGGTACTTCGATCCACTGCTTTATGTGAGAAGATAAATACTCTTCTCACATAAAGCAATGTATTTTAATTATAAATACATATTTAATAATAAATAACAAACATTGATTAAAGCAATTTAATAATCGAAGTGGTCGGGGCAAAATAGTGCCAAGAAACATTTCTAACAAAAGTTAACTGTAGCTGCTATATGTTGGTTACATGTGGGACTATCAGTTGAAATGGTTAGGGATAAGATTAAGTAGCATACAGAACTTTTAGTCGTATTTTAGTAGCATTTTCATCATAGACTGATAGACCCACATAATATCCAACATATAGCAGCTACAGTTAAGTTTTGTTAAAAATGTTGCTTGGCACTGTTTCGCCCTGATCGCCTTCAATTAAACGATTTAATAACGGAATCCAAAATTGCCAGCTTTCGGTTCTAATAGTTAAAAATAGAAAAATGTATTGGATTTGTTTTTATAAACATTATTGTTACCGTCATCTGGTTTGAGTTGAGACCGGTCGTACGAGTTAGGACAATAGCGTATGGCGCAGGAAATCACTGCACTGGTGATTTCCTGCGCCATACACTATTTTCACTCACTCCAAATGCCGGTATTAACAAAAAATTAATGACTCGTCCGTTCCAGGCACACCTAGCATTCGAAACGAAGGTGAAAAAATAACTTCTAGAACCATGAACACATTCCCAATGTCCTTAATTCTTACTGCTCCTACGAAGAATATTTACCCTCTTTCAGTAAAGTCATCACACTAGCAAACAGATATATTCATATACACGCAGACCCATATATATATATACATATATATATATATATATATATATATATATATATATATATATATACATACAGGGTGTCCCTTAAATGTCTAGTCATATTGTGGGAGGTGATAGATACCCTTTAGGGGAACAAAAAATGTTCTATGACGATTTTCCGAATTCTCGCCCATAAGGGAGAAAACGTCGTTTTATTGTTTTATCGAGACAAACGTGATTTTGAGAAGAATAATCTCCGGCCCAAGTGGTTCTACTAGAAAGGAAGTGAAACTAATCGAAAAATGAGTAAATTGGTATGTAGTATCTTATTTCTTTGAGAAATTAATTAATGTTACTATTAGCTACTATAGTTTTCATTGGTATGTAGTTTCTTATTTCTTTGTAAAATCAATTAATGTTACTAATTACTATTAAAATCAATTATTGTACCTATTTACTTATATAAACTTCAGTAAAATAGCCCCCCTTTTTTTCTGTTATGTTTCTATTGATTTTCATTCTACTCATTCTAAGAATTTAAGACGAAATTGTTCTTTTATAATAAGTTAATTTTATTTATAGTTCTGTTACTTATCACAATTATAAACATTTTTTTTGTTTCTGTTTTTTTTTTTTTTTTTTTTTTGTCATTTTAGCTGACGAAGGCTACCAATGAGTAGCCGAAACGTCCAAAATATAGATTTTTTTTAACAAAAATCATATTGAGTTTTTTTTTAGCCGAGTCCCAACCATTCCATCTTTACTTATCACCTCAACGGCTAACTATCTAATCATCATGGTAAAAATGAATGAATGTAAGTATGTCTATCTTGCCAAAAGAAAGCTATTCTACATTTCCTGACATTTTCTTGATATTTCTTACCAGCGTTACTCCTCAATGGACAGGATCTGAGATTTTCGGGTTTTAGAAAAACTTCTTCATTTAACCAGCTTTCCATTCATTTATCACGACCCTGTGTTATTGAAGCATTTGAACGATTTGGGAACAAAAGTTTAAAAAAAAAAAAAACATGGATCTGTGAAAAGAAAATTCTATTTTTTTCTTCAGTTTATTCAAAAAGCTCAAAAGAAATATTTGTTTTTATAAATATTTACTTAATTATTAAAAAAAAAATAAAAGAATTACTTCCATGAAAATAAAAAAAATCCTAAAACAAATAACTAATAATACTTAGGAATGACAAGGATTTGGGGGCTAGGGTAAACAGTTCAATGTTTAGGGACGGGCACAATGTTGTGTAGCAATGGTCTTAGGTATAGATAGAGCAATTATGCATCTGTGAAAAGAAAATTATATTTTTTCTTCAGTTTTTCAAAAAGCTTAAAAGAAATATTTGTTTTTATAAATATTTACATAAAACAATAAAAAAAAGTTACTTCCACAAAAATAAAAACCTAAAAGAGTAAATAAATAAAATACACATTTAATTTTGAATTTGTTAATTACAGTAACTAATACTGGGTCCAGGAGGTGGCCATTAATGAACCTCGATCACACATTAACCTCAAAAATTATTATTTTTACCTTTTTACCTCACGCATTTGAACTCATTTTTACATTACTATCTACATCTTATTTATTAGGGAAAGGATATTAATTTACCACAACAAACACACATTGGGCTCACGAGAATCCCAGGGCGGTTCACAAGCGTAGCCATCAGTATCAATACAAGGTTAAGCATTTGTTTTCTAATTATAAATACCTGTAAAAATGTGTTCAAATGCACTTTCAAATAATAATTTTTATTTGCTGCCAATTCCTATTGGCAGAAGTACTAGTATAGTACGATAATGTAATTCATCCAAAGGAGTTAAAGATAATTTTCTAAGAAATAAACACTTAAAAGTAAGGCACTGGCGGCATATAGTTTAAGGTAGTTGTTTAATAAACTCCTTTCGTTCATATTTCATTTTTTTAATTCTTAGGACCATTCTCTCATAGAAATTATAAATAATTAATACAGTTATTGCTCATTTATCTGATTCTATTTTTCTGATTTATAATTTAAAACCAATAAATGCCCTCTAACGCGAAAAATCCATTCCGAACGCATTCTTTAATAATAAACGATAATGGTTTTAAATTAGAAATCAGAAAAAAATATATTCAAACAATTTTTTTTTCTTTTTTCTAAAACAACGAGGTTCCATTTTAAAGCTTATTAAATAATCGAACTTTTGAAGCGGAGGCAAACCTCTAAGTCTACAAATAGCTGATTAAGAAAATATTGAATATCCGGAAAACACAGTTTTTCATAAAAAAAAAAAAAAAAATAGTTTTGAAAATAGACAAGTTTGAGTAGCTCTGCTATATGTTCAGATAGAACGCTCATTTTGTGTCATTTAATCACAAATTACGTGCAGAATAAACCCCTAAAGTTATCTCAACGCGGGACTCCCCGTATATGTACTCAGGTATTCAATTATTACATAAAATAGAGATTTGAAAATATTCATTAAAACGTTTTACAATGAAAGAACCTCCATTCTCAAAGATATACTCGATCCGAAATAGCTACAAGCAAGGAATTAGAATAAACTAGAGGACTGAATCATAAAATAATTTGCTAAAGAAATAATCTGTAGTATATTACCAGATGGAACCACTGTTATGGCTCTCCTCGAGCCAAAATAGGTCCAGGTTGAAGCTGGCTTTATCCAACAGGAAACATACTAACAAAATACCGCACTGCACTAGAACACTTAATAATTACTGCACTTAAAACTCATTACGAAGTAACTTCATCGATATGACTTGAGCACAACATATGGCGCCTGTAGGAGTCAACCTTTCTGGATGAGTTGTCGAAAACTAGTGTGGAGACTACTAGAATACAGCCCTGAGGACACAAAGAGAGCTAGTGATGCTGACCCTACCGAGGATGCAGGTATACTGGGCATGGGAGGCTATTCTACCTGCCTCAGGAAGAGGGTCTGGCTACAGGTGCATGCTTTGTCTCTAGGCCATAAACCCTCAGCTACATCCTCAACACCCACATACACTATGACAAAGAACAGAATTCCTATCAATCTACCATTTATCTCAGATCAAATACTCTTTTTATGCAAGCAATGCTTAAATAAATGGTAGTTAAATGGTATTTAACTAAATACAACTCGTATCATTCTATCTATGCGTTAGCAACGGACAATTTTCGATTAGCTTTGTTCTCGTAGCGTGTCCCCGGAGGTATGTATGTTCTCTCCCGTCTAGTGTTGGGAAATGCATTTCGAAAAAATTACAATAAAAGCCACTATGCTATAGGGAATTCATCCGCATTTTTCATTTTTTAAGTAATTGGTCAAGTTTTCCTCAAAGCAAGAGGCAGATCTAATGCCTCACAAATAAATATGGACACGAGCAAAAACGTGAGCTTATTTTTAAGAAAACAATTTTTTTTTTTTAAATACGAATTATCTGCAACACTAACAGAGTATAAGTAAAAACTAAGTTGGCATTAAAAATATTTCTAGTCAAACAGTAATGGAAATAAATGTCGAAAAACTTTAAAGTTCATAGAAAAGCATGGTGTCAAATAATAATTATAAATGAATTTGAAGTTACAAGGATTATGAATAATTGTTTTCAGAATTATTTAGATTTCGTTGAATATATTTTGATTTGGATTTTTGTGAGGAAATGTGTTTTTAGTACATGTCTTCGGGGCCATGACCACATAGAGGTTCATTTGAATTGACCGGAGGACGGTACATATACCCGGAGCTATGTATCAAAAACACATATTCTCACAAATATTAAGTCGAAATGTAATATTTTATACATATTTAAGGTATAAAAATACAAATTTGGCATTTCCCCCTAAAAAGAGAAGGGCGCACACTTGCAATACCATTCCAACTGGAACGCAGCTAAAGTTTTAAACAATTCTGAAAGAATATATTGCGGTTTTAGACTAGAAATAATTTTTGTAAAATTGTTTTAAATTAATTGTCACCAAACTCCACTTACAATTATTTTATTATTAATTGCCTCTCGAAATAATGTATCAGTGCTATGACAATAATTGGTTCAACGTTATGCGAGCTTTCCCAGTATTCTTACCATGTATCAACCAACTTAATTGATTATGTGTATAAACTTCATGCATTATTATAATATTGATTTTTCATATATTCAAGTATATTGTAATATTGTATTCTCTTATAAATAGATGTGTATATAAATTTCAATTTGTATATTTGGCCAAAAATGTGTAAAATAAGATTGTATTTAATTAGATGTAATTTTCGTATGTATATTATATATGTAATTTTTGTTCTGAGCGAGTCGCCTTAGTTACGGTCGCTCATAAATAAATAAATAAATAATAAACTACCATGTATCTCTTATTAGCTTTAATCCCATGAGATTTGTTTATCGTTGAAGTCGTCACCTTTTAACGTGACACAAACAGATCCTATTTCAGTGAAAGTTAAAAATTCAACAAAAAAAATAACAATGAACTATTCAAATACATTCTCATGTTTCACTATCAACCTAGTCAATAACCCCGATGATTCACAGCTACCACAATAGATTACTTTCATTGTTTCAGCGGGTATTTTAAACCCAAGCGCCTATTGAGTATTCATGCTCACATGAAGGATGTGCTACCAGAATACATACGGAGATCTCTCCATGGTAGAGTGGATAGCGAAATCCATTCCTACGTAACGAGATAAGGGTTCAGTTCCTATCAGTATAATATCAATAAGCACCGAGATCGCAATGTATCACAGAAAGAAGAATCATGTTTATTAGAGCTTTTAGACGTCAATCGATTCCTCTACTGAAGTTTTAAAATGCGCACGCTAAATTTATAAGTAAAAATGTAGTAAACATTTTATTTATTTAATTATATAGTATATATTATATACTATATTATTATAATAATTTTATGAATCTGGCCCGCCTACACATTCTAAATTTAATATATGGCCCTCTGCACAATTGAGTTTTAAACCTCTGCCCTTGGCATTTATTACTTCCAAAGACCATTCCTAAACGAAAACTACTTACACTTTTTCTCAAAATTCTGGCTGTTTTTCCTAGCTGAAACCCCAATATTCTTTGATTTTTCATTTAGAATCCAGCGAAATTCCATTTGTGAATTAAATTTGTACCATTATTATGCATATAGTGTACACATAAAGAATATGTGTGGCTTTTAGATAAAATAAAGGTAGTTGATGAAGACCTACTATCTAAAGGTAACTATACACTAAGCTGAAATCATGAGGGACTTAGGACCGATCGTAAGAGAAACATAGCAAGAGAAGATAAATAATTAAATAACCCCAAGCATAATAATGCAGAATGATAAACCCCACACTTGTAGGATTAGGGCTTCCCTAGCACGCAAGGTAGGGGGAAACCCGAACAAACCGAACCAATGTCAAGGAGGGCACCTATTACAGCATTGAACTATCTTCATTGGTTAAATGTTATAAATCAACCCAGGCGTACAGCTAAAACTAGCAAGACATAAAGAAAAACACAAAAGGGAAACATTCGATGAGCCAAATAGTAAACGAACGTTAAATTGATCCTTAAAAAGGTAACTCAAATATAAGAAATTAGAGAAAAATACAAAACCTACTTTGTACACCTTAGTAACATATGTGCATATAACAATTAAATGTGGGGTCTCCCGTGGTCTAGTGGCTAGTGCGCTAGATTCATAAGCGGAGATGGCGGGTTCGATCCCCGCCGGCGCACCGCAGTTTCGATTGCCGCGGCGGCAGGCATTTTCTCATCTCAGGGATCGCTGACAAAATTCCTGGTTGCACCCTGGGTGTCGGCGCTAATGGCCAAGATTTGTCGATGCGCCGTAAAAAAAAAACAACAAAAAAAAACAAAAAACAATTAAACGTACAATTAATAAAAAAAACGGCGTTAATATCCCCAATCGTTGACACGCCGTTAAGCCCACAGTTAAAAAATAAAATAGAAAAGGAAACACAAAAATTCCAGAACCAGGGGCGAACTAGGTAAGTAAAAGGAAATATGACAATATAACCTCTTTAACATTGCTGCGATTAAACTGTTAACCCATTAATTACGCATAAAGTATGTGGAATATATTCATTTTTCTTTTTTAATTCATTGAAATTGTTTTCACTTGACTAATCATAACAATTTAAACTTTGTTTATGTAGAAACTCACCAAATAATTCTATTAAATCATACCTTTACTATAAATATCTACGGTAATCTTATATACTATCCATTATAATGGAAACTAATTTTCACACTCTTAAAGAAGAGTGCATTATGCTCTGCAGTGATGTAGAGACTCCTATAAGGTTTAATTCTTTCTCTCCTAATAGCCCACATGAAGGCCCAAATTCAAGCAATATATATATATATATATATATATATATATATATATATATATATATATATATATATATATACAAA